>APFE031698255.1:0-19378 GCA_000404065.3 Pinus taeda | reverse complement strand
CATATAAAACCTATGCTCCTACAGAGCAAGCTCATTTAACGTGACTCTGGGAGTTACAGTGAGAAAGAACTAGGTGGCTCCAAGTAGCATGATAAAAATTTGGTTCGGGTGGAGAATGTCCAAGTTATTACCAGTGAAAGAATTGTCATACAGATAGAGAGGGAAAACTTCACAGGGAAAGAGCACTAATAATTCGTTTGGTGTGTTCATAGTGGAGTGTTACACAACATTTTTTTACTGTCCTTATACTCCCCATTCCACGATCCTAGAGGACCTCTACAGTGAACCCTACATGCTTTCCCATCATGAACAAACTCTCATTATGTCCCTCTTCATGAGCAGAACAATTCCCTTTTGCATCATTTCCCAAAAATCTTCCTTTTACCCCAGTTTACAAGATCAATGCTAATGACCTGTGTCCTCCTCTCGTCGATTTGCAGAGATTAAAACCAGCACTAGTGCCGATCATAGCGACTAAGCCCTTTTTAGTCGTGTTGATCCTCTTTTGGAAAGTTTTTTTAAATATGCAGTCAAAGATTCCAGGTCTAGAAGCTTCTTGACGGAAGTCTATTAAATGGTTGGGTCAGATGGAGGTGAGGAAGTTAGTTTGGGCTCCTTTCCCCTATTAGAGGAACCATCTCCCCTCCATCCAAGCTATATAAACCTCTATTTTCCCAAGCCAAAACTAGTTCTAGTTGGAGTTTTGGAGCAAGTGTGAATAACCAATAATTCATCTATAGCTTATAGATTTATAGTGTATGTTTGAGGGATAATAATGTGATTTTGGTTTGGTTTGAGACTAGAGGGAAAGAGGCCTTAAAACTTCCATTTTTTGGGGCTATCCATGAAGTGCTAGTAGAAGTGTGGCAACCCTGATATATCAGAGGAGACCAACAATGTCAAGGCACCATTTCTAATCTCTTTCTGATTTATATTATTGAAACTATCAATTAATTTCCTACATGAAGTGTCATTTTACATATTTATGGCTTAATTTTTACTTGACCTATTAAGTAGGCTGAATACAATATTGTATTTTGTCACGTTTTTTGTTGTTGTTGTTGTTTTCTTGTTTTAGGTATTCGAAGGAAGGAAATGGAAGGTAGCTGGAGTGAGGAAGCATGACCAACACCAAGCAGAATATCGTTCTAAGAGGTAGGCCCTCTTAATTGATTCTAGCTTAAGGAGAATTTCCATAGATTGTTTGTCTGTAAACCCACTCTCTTGGGCTAGAGGATTTGTTTACGTACACACTTAGAATTTACCTACACCATAGGGAGCACCTTCCTTGGCTTCCAGAAGGCCATCGTGATCCCTTTTAGTACCTTTCCAAGGATGACCACGTTCAGCAACAAGTCTGAGGAAAATGCTTCTAACTTTGTGCTATGTCAGCAACTTTAATATTATCTATTGATATCTATATTATTCTTGTCCCTATATTATATACTCAAAAACTATCCTTAGACCTATCAGGATAACCACCTATTTTCCCTCCTAATGGTTTTAGTGTTTAAAAGGCATTTTTTTATGCAAAATTAGACTTGAAACCCTAAAGAAAAATTGGGACACTCAAATTGTACCTAGTACACAACTCAAAATTGTGATTCCAATAAATTCCTACTAGACTCCATGCAAAATTCGCTAGAAAGCATAACTTGAAAAGGGTTAAAAGATGAAGTGTTATAATATAGCTATAATGTGTTATTGCAAGGATTTTTCTTTTAATCCAAAATTTTAGATTGGTTTATTCAATAAGACATGTGGTTCTTTCATCAAAGAAAGTACAATCAATTTAATAAAAAAATAAAAAATTCCTATTGTAATGAAATCTTAAATTAATTATTGAAATTTTGTATAATGTGTTTCTTCCACCCAAGGAAAAAAATCATAATTTTCATTCATTGAGAAAAGGATCCAAAATTATATTTTAAAGATACACATAAGGTTTATTTGTGTTGTTTTCGCAAATACGTTCTAAAAGTGTTTATCACTTCGTTAACATAAAACCATATTTTGGTTTGAAAAATATATATTATTAGAAATCAATTCATAACATGATGTAGAAAAAAGGATATTAGATCCTACTGAGTGTACAAAACTACCTAGATATAATAGTGTTTGAAAGATAGTGCAAATATAAACTATCAAAAAATATATGTTTTTCATTACAACCCTTGCACGTGGTCTCTCAAATTCCTATGAATGTAAGCGTAGTTGTTGCCCTCATGTTTTTCCAACACCTGCCACAAGTCCTTTTCCCAATTTATACCTTCTTTTCATAAGCGGTTGGAAGTCTAATTATGTTGCATATATGTGTGGTAAAAAGAGATGTAATTGAAGTGTTCTCTAATCCTTAAAGTTTCATTACTAAGAGGAATATGAAGAATCTTTCTATACACCTTTTTGTAAATATTAATCTAATTGATTATCAATGAAAAATTCACATACACTTGTAATTGTGTACATCTTTTATATAGATCATGTAGTAATAAATAATTGCAAGAAACATGTTCCCCCTAATTGTTTTCCCCTAGTCGAAACAAAATTTTGACATGGAACAAAATCAAGTTTCCTCAGCGTCCCCCAACATGTCATGCTCTAAGCATGGAGTAATATGATGAGGACATTCCTCAACAGTTATTTCTCTAGATTTCCACCATGGAAGCCTAAGAACCCATAAATACCTGTAATGGGATTTGGGATATAAATAATTTACGAGGTCATTATGTGAGTAGCCATGAAACAGTCCTATATCTCACTAAAGGAAAAATAACGAATATGGAATCCCATCTAATTTAGGCTCATCTACCTTTGAAAGCCCTCACTGGGGAGTTAGGAATTGAATTCTTACCTCCTCCTCCTCTAGCCTTACCCAACGCTCGAACGCAATAATATGGTTCAAAATATTATGTTCACCAATATAAACCTCCCATCCCTAAGATTATTAAATCTCAAAAATACAAGGAGAAAGAACTAGGTCGATTTAGGTAGGATAATCAAATTTTGTTTGAGGTGGAGGGTGTCCATATTGTTACCAGAGAAAGCATTGCCATAGTCACACAGAAATGGGAGAATTCCTAGGAAAAGACCATCAGTAGTTCCTATGGTGTGTTCATTAAGTGGGGCCACCCTCGACTTCCAAGAGGCCATGGTGACCCCTTTCAATACCCTTCCAAGGATGACCAACCTCACCAGCAAGTCCTATGAAAAGATTTCTAAGTTTGTTATATGTCAGTAATTTTCATATTATCTATTGGTATCTATTTTATTCTTGTTCCTATATTTTGATCTCAAAAACGATCCTCAGACCTATTAAGATGATCATTTGGTTTCCATCTTGATGGAGGATGGTCTCTCCTTATTTTGTGCCTACCTAGTATGAAGTTTCCATCTCGAATGTATGGTTGTTATATATACTCTACACATGTTAACTCCATGTATTATATATAAATTTGGGAAAATATATTGAAAATGGTGCCTACCTAAAAAGAAAAAAAACGTAACCATGAATTGTTTGTAATCAAGAATTTAATTCAATTCTTGCCTCCTCCATATTTGGCTTCACCGAATATTTCAGTGTAATCAATTAGTTCTAACTCTTGTATTCAAGGCTCTAAACCTCTTAGAACTTAAATTTATGGAAATCAAAAATCAAAGGAGAAGGAATTAGGTAGCCCAAGGGAGGAAGTAAAAACTTCAGTATACGTGGTCGATGTCAAAATTGAGACCAATGAAATTACTATGACATTGAGCCAGAAAGAATATACTTCACATAAAAATAAATCGACCAACTCGTATGGTGTTTTCACATAGTATGAGTGACCTCATTGGATAACAAAAGGCCACGATGAACCTTTTAAGTACCCTGCCAAGGATGACCAAGCTCACCAAGAAAGACCTCAAGAAAGTTTTGTAATATTTTTCTCTGTCACTATTTTTCATGTTATTTATCAATATATACATTATTATTTTCACTATATTATAGACTAAAAACTATATTCAAACATACCAAGAGGACCATCTGGTTTTCCTCTCAAGGGAATATGGTCTCTACTTAGTTTACACCCAACGAGTATGGTTTGGACATCTCAAAGGTACTCTCCTTAGATAGGGTTTGCACATGTTAACTCCTACTTGTCTTCTATGTAAATTAATGAAAATTTTGATTGCTTACAAAAAAGGAAAAAAAAAGACCCGGATGCGGGTGTCAGCACAACAAACAAAGGCCATGTGTCGGCCACGAGGAGTGTACAGCGAGCCGGCATCCTGGAGCTGTGTAATAAAGTTCAACACTGCTGAATTGAATGGCATTCAATGCCATTTACGCCGGCTTCTGTCCCAAGGGATTATCGAAGGGTATAGCAGAATGAACACCAGGATGTTCGGGGAGGAATGTTGGTCTGTTCAGGCACGGAATTGCAGCCCTGTTGCGCAAGAGAATGTTGGTCTGGTGAGGAAGGAGGGAGGTGCTGGAGAGAGTATTCCTCTATGCAAAGCCAGGCATTGTGCAGGGAGGAAGACACACTCTCGGCATTGTGGGAAGATCGTAGTCGGGGTACAGGCACTGTTTCAAGGAATCCTTCTCTCTGTAGCGAGACTCTTCAAATTCATCACGTCTGAGGTGAAAAGGGAGGAGATAGCGATAAAGGGCAAGCAGTTGAAGGCAACGGCGGATCATTCGACTAACATGGCTCCTCGTCAACGAGCCACTTCCTGCCGTGGGAGGAACTATGGACAGAGGGGACAATCTGGAGGCAGGGGAATTCAAAGCCCGCGGCGTGTCTCCCCGCTTGCTTACGCCTCTCCAAGTTCATTTGGGTCTGAGGATTCTGGGAATGCCATTAGCAACACCGTGCAATCGGCAATGTTCAAATACAAATGCCTAACTAACAGGCCCATCATCTCAGCGTTGATTACAGCGATCTTCAATGAAGAAGATGAAGGGGAAGACAGCGGGAAGGAAGAATCAGAGGAAAAGGAGCCCAGTTCGGACAATTTTTCTCAGAGGAGGGGAAAGGAAGACAGCTCATACCTCCCCTCCTCTCAGAGTCGGCTTGAAGAAGATAGTAGCTGTGTTCACTCAGAAGAGCAGAACGAGGTTCTACAAGAAATTGTCAGCATAATGGCTCAGGATGATACAACTATGGCTCAGCAATCGTCAGAGGGTCCCCAGGCAACGGAAGCCTCCAGGAAGAATAAGGAGTCGGACGTCGTCTTTGGCCATGTCCTGTACCCGAAGCTCCCTCCAGGAATTCATCGACTCGAAGACATCCCGGATGGCATGGAGGTGACTTGCGAGGTTGATCCGGAAAGGGATGGAGTGGAATGGGAGGCGGCGAAACGGGCAGCGGCAGACCGTGCAGAATGCTCCAAAAATCTCAACTGATAAGCACTGCTTGGCGGGTAAGGTTTGAGACTCCGGGTCTGGGGATTCTGCACATGTTTTTTGCTATGTTTTCGATTCAAAGGGTTCTATTCGGGATCAGCTACCTGTGTATAGCAACCATGGCGACACGCTCTTCGGCTAGCATCTTTCAGAGACAAGCAGGCACCTGTGCCTGGCTCATTTTGAAAATGCTTTGTATTTTGGTAAAATTCCAAGCCTATCATGTATAAATCTTTAGCTTGGAAATGTTTTTTGTTGATAGCCTTCATGTAATAGTTTCTACTGTTTTGATAAGCTTAAGTGCTGCTATCATGTTCCTCTATCTCAGCAAGAAAGATCTGTTGTGGAAAAACTTTGACAGAGAGTTGTTTCATCACTCTCAGAGGTTAAAACCTCTTGTACATATTTTTTCAATTTTCTTAATATAAATAGTTTATCCTTTGCCCAAAAAAAAAAAAAAAAGTATACTCATGAATTTTTGCTAACTGTTATTCATTGTACATCATTTTAAAAGTATAATCATGATTTTTTTTGTAACGATTAACAAGTATTATCAACATATAATTATTTCAAAAATATACATATGAAATTATTATAAAATATTAAAAATACATCACAAATAACTAAAATTATACTAATGGCCATGATAATATCATACATAATCTTTTGGAAGAACCGTCATTCAAGATAGATTTAAAAACAAGATGTTTTGGAAACCTCCTTTAATTAATATATATTTCAAAAAAAAAATTTATTATTGTTCTTATTATGATCCAATTTCAATGTATGGGACCCCCTTGTTTGTGGGACAAAGGACCCAACTCTGTGCAACAATTTGACTGCTATGTCTATGGAATAATACATACTCTACCCCCCTTTGGATTTGAACATGTGATCTCTTAGGAGGAAACACATGCTCTTAACCATTAGGCCCACTCAAGTTGTATGCTTCACAAAATAATAATAAATAATAACATCACAAGTATGTGTAGCTATGTTATACCAAGAACGAGTCATGCAAACAAGGCATACAATACCTATAATATGTATCAATGCTCGATACGTGGAATCATATATGTTAGATGGAATGTTATATATATATATATATATATATACCATGGATGATTGCAAAGGTTATATGTATCAAATGGATAAGAGAAAAATAACACCATTCTTTAATGAAGACATAGTGAATGTGACATATACTAAGGATCTCTAATTAATTTCTTGACGAGTAAATAGATACGTGACACTTTATTTCCTTATATATGTGAGAAAAAGAGATGAAAGTTAAGAGATATTTAATCCTTAAAGAGTTAATAGCAAGACGAGTAAGAACAAGTTTTTTTGCACGCTTTTGGATGTGAACATGGGTATGATTAACCTCTCATAACTTGGAATTCTCTATGGATTGAACAATACGATGAGGATATGCCTCAACACATCAGGCTCCAAATTTCTACCATGGAAGCTTAGGATGTCATAAATACTAGCTATGGGCATTGGATTGTAAGGAATTTGATGGGTGATCATTTGATGGACCATGAAGTTGTCCTACAACTTATCGAAGGAAGAGTAGTGAATATGGAGTCCCATTGAGCTCACACTATTTTATATTTGAGAGCCCTCACTAAAGACATGGTAATTAAATTCCAACCTCATCCTCCTCCTCCAGTCTCACCCATTGTGTCATTGCTATCAAATTACTTAGACTCTTGTGTTTTGGGCTCTAAAACTCCCATCACTTAGATTTATGGACCTCAGAAATCAAAGGAGGAAGAGCTAGGTGATCCAGGGGAGAAAGAAAACACATCAGTTTAAGTGGAGGAAGTTTGAATTGTGACCAACGAAACCACTTCCATATCCACCAAGAAAGTGGAGAATTCATAAAAAGGACTGACACCAGCCTGTATGGTGTGTTCATAAGGTGGGTGTTCCCTCCTTGGATTCCAAAAATCCATCATGATGACCCTTTTAAGTGTGTTTTCAAGGATGACCAGGCTCACAACCAAGTCATAGGGGATGATCGGGCTCACCAAAAAGACCTAGGGAAGGCTTTCTAAGTTTTTACTCTATCAATATTTTCATATTATCTATTGATATCTATGTTGTGCTTCTCAAAGTATTCTAGACTCAAAAACTATCCTCAAACCTATGAGGAGGACCATCTAGTTTCCCCCTCAAGTTTCAATGGTCTCTCCTAGTTTGTGCCATGGTAGTATGGTTTTAGCGTCTCAAATGTACTCTCCTCAAACAAAGTTTGTACATGTTCACCTCTGCTTGTATTCTATGTAAGTTTGTGGAAATATAATGAAGATTGTGCTTACTTACAAAAAGAAATTATAATCTACTTGTATTTTATGTAAGTATATGAAAATATAATGAAAAATTTGCTTACTTACAAAAATAATTTATAATCATGAATTGTTTGTAACTGCAATTATTCATTGTATATATTTATTTAACTAGTATTATAATCCAATATATATTTTAAAAATATAAATATGGCACTATCATAACACCTGCAACTAGTATTTTTCTAAATTTGTAACTTATTTTGGTAGGTGGTTGGGAGTCTAGTTGTGTTCCCTATATGTGTCAGAAAAATAGATGTAAGTGGAGTGATCTTTAATCCTTAAAGTTTCATGAGTAAGAGTAGTAAGAAGAAACTTTCTACACACTTAAGTATTGTTAGGGAAATTAATTATCAACATAGAATCCCCATAAACTTGTAATTGTTTACTTTCTTTATCCATGCCATGTAGTAATAAATGTTTGCAAGAAATATGTTCCACATATTTGTTTGTCCCTAGTGCAAACCATATTTTGACATGGAAGAAATAAGATTATGACAGGAAGTGGGTGAATTTTCCTCCTCTCCTTTGTCCCAATTCACAAGAAGCTCCACCAATGTAGACCCATGCCCAAGATCGATCAAGTGATTCTTCTACAATAGCTCTTCAGGTAGCAACACCTTTATCCTAGGGAAAGTGACTAAGAATAATAAGTGATTTTGCTACTACATGATCAAGAGATGATGGGTTGCCTTGAAAAATGGACTTGTTTCATGTCAACCGCACCCGCTATCAAAATCTCAAAGGGGGTGCCTTGAAAGAACAAAAACTGGGATTTGAAAGTGACCACCTCCAAAATTCTTCCAATGGTGATCCTTTGCATGGACTAAACCCCACACCCCCTGCAAAATATCAAAGGGGTGCCTTGAAAGAACAAAAATTGGAATTTGAAAGCTACCACCTCCAAGATTCATCCAATGATGCTCCTTTGCATTGACTAAATCGACCTACTAATGCTCGGTAGATTGACCATATTTATTTGGTGAAGGGCATTCTTGAAAACATGTATGCTCATTTCCTCACTACTTATGGTTCTTGACCTAGAGTGGGATAGCATTAAATCTATGCATTTTCAAGTTTTGGAATTTGAGTTCAGATTAATTTAAGTTGTCATAGTCTGATAATTTTCTAGATGAGAGAGTAGATGACAAAAATAATATTTATAATGTAAATTTCTAGGATTTTCAATACAAAATCCTATAAAAATGAAAAAAAACAAAACAAAAAACAAAAAAATAATAATCATATTATTATTTGGTAGAAGGAAAAACATGAGCTTTAGAATAAACGATTAATTATTTTTTAGATAACGACATTTTCAAAATAGAAAATTATTATAAACTAAAAATAAAGTAAACAACCAATAAATGGTCATTTAAATTTAACATCATTTAATTAATAAACTTGGACGTGAAATTGGAAAAACCAACACGTTGTCGCACAATATGCCTGCTGGTGTTTTACAATGGCTTATGATGCAATTCACGCCCCAATGGGCAGGAGTTGGGCAGGAGTGAGGACTACTGGAATCGACTTACTTCAAACCTAGTTTAGTTTTTCTGACTACTAGAATTGATTTACTTCAAACCCATGGGATTTCGGTGAACGACTTCTGCAATCCATTTAATTCAGACGCATGGGATTCCGGGAAACGCGTGTCAGTCATGATATCCATCTCATCTAAGCTATCAGGCATCATTAAAGCAGCAACTGACAACCCACAATGCGATATTATACGCTTGTGGGCAGTTGTACACATGCGGAAGTGGTCATGACAAAAAAGGCTGAGAAAAAGATTGATAACAGAAAAAAGGCGACCATAGAATAGAGTACTGGTAGGTGATCCTTTCTAAAAATAAAAAAATATACTAAAAAATCTAAAAATAAAAATTATAAAGAAAGGTTCAACCACAATAAAATCGAAAAGCTAAAAGCTTAACGGTTTCAAGCGGATTTGAAAAATTTAAGAAACCTCCATATAATCTCGTTGTTAAATATGGCAAGAGGAGGCACATATATTTTGGTTCAGAGATCAATTTTGTGATATGCAGCTACTTACATGACCGGGTGGATATTTGATCTTTGGCGGGCTGAGTCCTTTGGATATCAGATATTTGTGGCAGAGCGGCTGGACATGTGTGGAATAGGAATCTATTGGATATTTGATACTTGTGGCACAGCAGCCGGACATGTGTAGAATAGAAGTGGTTGTATGTATGATTAGATGAACAAACTTGAGATGTGTGAAAGATGAGCGGTGAGTAGGGTGGAGGAGATCTTTGGGTTTTCAGATCCGAGTATTTATCTGTTTTTGTTTTCTCTTTTGTTGTGTTAAGCATGGCCATGCTTACTTGTTTTAATAATTGTTGTGTGGTATGTGCTTGTTTTTTCTTCTTCATTTGTTTTATATTTTTATTTATTTTATTAACCCCTAGTTCGGAAAGGGTGGGAGTAGGAAGTGAAGATAAACTTGAAGTAATAATGGAACAGAGGAATGGGTTTATCAGCATTTCACAGACAGAATTGTTGTATTTGTTAGAAACTTAAATTTATGGATAGAAATATAAATAATAGATAATTGTATTACAGTTAATGTGTATTTTAGAATGATTTAGTTGTTTACTGAGGGCAAAAAAAGTAAACAAAAAAAGATAAATATTACATACTTATCAAAGAATTATTTCACATGTATACCTTCCTGGCTTGGGAGGCAGAATCTTGATGTTGAACAAACCACTTTCCTGGGATGAGCCCAATTTGTTTTAGTATACAAAGTTATGTGATCATGTTCAATTTTGTAACGAAAACATTGTATTAATATGTCTATATTTTTGTTTCTTTAAGGTCCAAGAGAGACATGTGGCTTTGGTGGCCTGGAGAGATCCAATTAGGCTCCTGCAATCTACCTATCCTTCTATCCTCGAGGTCGTGAAGTAGTTAAATCTATTGTAAGCAAGTATCGCTCATGCATCGCAGGTAATAGCTGCAGAGTCTTGAAAGCTCAATGCATGCAACACATGGACTAGCTAGAGAGTAACGTTGAATGGATGGATTCAATGTTGCAGAAGTGGGGAGGCCAATGGTGGTGTTGATGGATCTAGGCTTGAATTGAATGGGTTGGTACAATTCATTATATTTGAGGCATTTAATAAATAGATCTCACTTTAATCTTAAAATCCCTGGTTCAAATACTTTTTTCTATCAGTCAAGAGATTATTTTACACAATCCTAAAACTTAGTTCAAATACTTTTGCCATGCTTTTGGAAATGCTCATCAGTTGTATTTTTAGTTTTAGTCTCAATATGCAAAGAATCTAATGGCGTTCAATGTTTTCTCAGAATCGTGGAGGGTTCCTAATAGATGTTCACATGTTTGATTGGAGTATTTGTCTGCCTTTGCTGGGTAGGTCATAAGAAATGAGATCCAAAGGGATTGGAATCTGCCATTTTGGCGCAGAAAGGTTAGGGTTCATTTGATTTTATGTTTTTCATTTATAGTATCCAGTATTTATAATATACCTTTCTATTTTTAGAGGGACGGAGATGGAAACTAAAATAGATGCAGCCTATGATTTCTTTTGTATTTCTTTTTTAAATTTAGTATTTATTTTTAGGGAACGAGTTTTGCAAATCCCTTCTCAAGTCCTCAAAGATACCCATGGCCATGGTTATCGCTCACGAATGCTTAAAATTATGGTTTCGTGTGAGAATTTTTTTTTTTTTGCCACTTATGTTTTTCTTTTATTTTAGTTTTTCAACCAACTTATATATAATGATGTGGAATGTAAAAATATTTTTAAAATATCAATAAATTTTTTAAATAAATTGATATTAGATGTTAGGTTAATATGTATTTTCTTAATATTTAATGGTTGTAAGTTTATAACTAATGTTAATTAAATTTTATAATATAGAATCATTGTAGTTTATTGTTTGTTAGTTTTATTTTTAAATAAAATCAATTTTTCATGAATATTTTTATTCATTATATTTAAAATTATAAATATTATGACATTATGGCAAATAATTACCACCGTGGACTTTTTTTCGTAATCATCACCTTTCAATAGAGAATTAAAAAATCACATGTTTTGATAGTTGCTTTTAATTAATATTTCAACATTGTAGATAATTATAACTATAACATCACAAATTATTATGAATACAATTTTTTTGTAACCCCAGCGATTACATATACATTTACAAAATATATCACGAAGTTTTTATAGTAAAATACAAAATAAATAAATATGCAATTTACAAAATAGCTTATGATTAGTTATAAGGAGAATTTTAAATGTTTGTATTTTTATTTTATTTTTTATTTTATTTAATTTGTTTGTTGTATATATGTTTGTGTTTGTTTCTTTGTGTTCTTGTTGATGTGGGTGTATACTCATTTTACACATACATAACGTCACAATTTAAATGAGTTGACTGGCCATATATTATTTTGTTTATATTAAAATTATTGTCTAATTTAATGCTGATTCTTTTTAGTGTGATGTTTTAGACTTTCCGGTGCCAGAATACCATGGAACATTTTGACGTGAAATCTTAATTGTGTTATTTAAACTAGTTTTTTGAAGCACCCTAGAAAACCCCTAGATTTAATATAGAAAAGAATTTTTTTTTTTCCCAAAAGATTATCAATCAAAATATATTTCAAAAATACCATGGTGAATCTTCATCTTCTATTTTACATTTATGTTAAAGTTAATAAAAAATAGTTTGGAAGGATATCCTAGTATTTAGAGTATACAAGTATAGTTGTTTACTTATATTTTAATTTATATCTATTATTTTTAAATAGTATACATTTTCAAAATATAAATAACTATGACGCAATTATACCATTTTTAATATATATCACAAATAATTATACAAATGACAAAGACAATATCACAAATGATTTTTGGAAAGCACCATCATTTAAGGTACATTTAAGAATCAAAAGTTTTCATAACTGCATTTAATTAATATATATTTAATTAATAGAAATAATAATAAAATTACAAGAAACTATAATCATGTCCCAGATCAAGATGACTCTTTGTACAAACAACATGTAACCACTCATGCTGACGTGACTTTGTGCATTAATGGCTTGGGAAGGGTGACGATCCCATTCAGGTTCTCGTGTTGAGTATATTCAATATACAAGTGAAGGTGCCAATCACATGACCCCTAAGCACTCTAATCATGCTCAAGACATGATATCTTGTCTTACTCTCCATGAAAACAATCATTCTTATATTAATTATGCTCTAAAAGTTGTGTATATCTTCCATATCTATTGGTGTCTCCAACACATAGTTCCATCACCCTTATCAACCTCAAAAATTGTTATTTGGATTCCTTGCTAGCCTCAATTAGAGGTATCTATTAGTCTCTCCAATACGTAGCTCCATCACCCTTGTCAGCCTCAAAAATTGGTATTTGGATTCCTTGCTAGTCTCAATTAGAGGTTGTGATCACCTCGACCTATTTCTCAACTTTGCTAGTGTTTATCTTTGTTATGTTTTCTCTTGGGTTGCCTTTTCTAGTTATTCTTTTGGATCCTTGTGGACCTTCTAGGTCTCTATTGTCCACCTCTACTACATTTGTTGGGCATTAGAGGCTAAGGAACACATAGAAATCCTCTCGCCAGTACATCCATGGTTCATGCAAGAGCACATACTCAACATGGAAGACGTGGATGTGGTTGTGCCCAACCTCTCACAATGTGGCATGCTCTATGCATGTAGTAATATGATGTGGACATGACAAATCTTGCTCTAAATTGCTACTTCTTAGCTCATAGACACACTCCATCAAATCATCTTACACAGTCATGGTACTCTCTGTCACTTTTTCCTGCCTACAACAGTTGCCATTGATTTCATGTGACATCAACATATTCTTTCCTAATTTAATCGATTGTCGACCTAACCATTTCTTCCATATCGGAGATCCACTCATCATAAATTTTATTAAGACAATGTTATGCTATCACTAAATTTCGATGCCTTCAGTTCCTTCTTTCTTAGCCCCTTTTGTCGTTTCCCTTCCATGAGACCATATGTTGTGACTGATGACTTTATTCTTCTCTTGACAATAGTATTGGTGCCTCCATATCATAGCTTGCATTAGAAATATTTTATGAGGTCTCGAGGTTCCGAGTTCCTTTTGCTTGACCATCTCTTGTTTTACACCATGGAACCAAGAGGTGTGACCAATGACTTAACGTTATGGTGATAAGGCATCTAGATCCAACAGAGGGGGTATCTTCCTATGTTGACTTGTCTCGCCCTTGGTTCTTTTTTTTTCTACATTCAGATGCCACCATACAGCGAGGCTCCCTATATAGGGACTTCCTTCATATTTGAATTTTGGAGGAGTTTAGAAATTCTAACCTCCTGAATAGTTCATAGCACTTAGGTGATAGGCCTTCTCTGTGCCCATTGGTCCTTTAAAACCCATGATCAATTTCCAACAAAATATTGGATCCCCAAGGCTCATCCCCCAATTCTTTTAATTAAATATATTAATGAAAAATATCATCTAGAGTTATTCAAAAACATGTTGACATATATTTTCGACTAAAATAATAACAATAGCTTATTAGTGAAATTAAATAATAGTACTCAAATTAATTTAACATATTTTTATTGATTTCTTTTTTTAATGTTGTGGTTCATGAACACCCCGGTCAACGGGTGGCACTACGTCCATGGAAAAATATGCGTTGATCGACCCCGAAGGGAATCTAGCCTCGTGGCCCACTAGCAAGGCCTGACCCCAAGGGCTTTGGGGAGATTGGACCCTGTGACCTCCCAATGGCGAGGCACTGATTTTGACCAACTGAAATAACCCTTGAGGCTAACATATTTTTATTGTATTATTGATAATTAGAATGAATTTAATAATTAATACATTTTCCATACACTTAGAGATTCTATATTATTAAACTGGTATTCATATTAGTGAAATACATGTGATGCATACATATGTACCTAACATACAACGACCTTAATATGCATGTTAATAATCTTATTACATTGTTAAGTGACTATGGGTCATTAGAATAATAAACATATTACATTGGTAAGCTACTATGGGCGATTACATAAACTACAAAAACTGAAATATATGAAACTTCGATTGGAGAGTTGGAATAAAGAAACGTTTGATGATATTTTGGAGGAGAAGAAAAAACTAAATGGGAAGATGAAAGCCATCCAACAAGATGTCATCATCAATTGAGGGAAAAAAACCCTCATTTAGGCTAAGATGGATGCATTATGGGATGTCAAGGAACAAAACAAACAGGAAGAAATATTATGGAAGAAAATGTGAAAAATCCAACTTCTCAATGAAAGGAAGAAAAGTAATAAAATTTTGCATAAATCCATCCTATATCATCACCGCCTTAAATAATATCTCATGGAAAGGAAAGAATGGGAAAATGCTAGAACTCAATGAGTAGATCTCTCAGGAACTAGTTCAGTACTTCAAACACATTATGAACAAAGTAGATATAGATAAGAAGGAAGCAAACACGTAGGTTAATACCAACATCATTTCCATAGGAACTGTAGAAGGAAAAATGGAATAAGGAGCTCTTGTGAGAAATCACCCATGAAAAGTTTGAGGAGACTATAAGAACGATTCCATCCAACAAGGTTCCAAGACCAAATGGTTTCACTATTAAATTCTTTCAATCACATTCAGCAATAATTGAGATGGATGTTAGGAAACCAACATAAGAATCTCAATGAGAAAAATCTATTATGATACCTTTAGATACCATCTGTCTCACCTTGATTCCAAAAAATGAGAAAGATGAAATCCTTATTAAATACAAAATGATTTCCTTATGCAATTTTCTGTGTAAAATAAGGAACAAGATCATTGCAAATGGTATGAAGTATTTCCTCCCTCAAATGATATCTCTCAAAAATACCATATTTGTAGTAGTAATACGAATCGTGGATAGAACAATGGTAGTGCGTTAAGTAATTAATTATCTAAAGGTTACCACAAGCATGATGTTAGGATTCTTATCTAAGTAAAAGACAATTTCTATACAATATCATTTTCGAAGAAAAGTGGATGAAATTTCTTCTTGCAATCGATATTTCCTAGTTGGGTGTCTAATATAATGCTCAACAAACAAGATACTAGAAACTTAGTAAGTAATAGTTAGGATTAAATACCAACTAGTGATTCCTCAGTTAGGATCCATGTAGTGTTACATAACCAGATCACAAAATCAGAAGAAAAAATAGATCACTGACTCGAAAATAAGCCTCTTCGAGGGGGAAAGTCCTTTTACATCACATCAATGAACAACGATTCAAATGATAGGACCTCCTTGCTATATATAAGATTCTAAGAGTTCACAATATAATTAGGGCCTACATAACAATAAAAATGTTCAATGGCCTCATACCTTTAAGATGGACATGTCATTAGAAAGAAAATCTATTTACTAGGACAAAATTATCCTTGATGTTAAGCAAAGAGTGCCAACTAAACAAGGATAACAAAAATCATAAAACAAATAATCCACAAGGATTTTTCATTTTTGTAAAGATTTGGTGAGTGTTTATCGTCTTGAAAATAACTCTCCAAATTTTCACTAAACCTTCATTAAATATTTCCAAATTTCCAAGTAATCATTTACATAAATTTTAGGGAAAATTTTCAAGTGAAATAAGTCTTTTATGATGAAGTGGGTGCAAACAACATTTAAAACTAAGTTCTGGAAATTTGCCTCACCAAGTATTATAACACTATTTTCATTTAATTTTTGTTGTTTATGTAGTTTGAGAAGAGTTTCAATTTGTTGCTTTAGAAAGCCACATCAATCAAAAAAATATGGTTTATAAGGTTAAGTTTCAAGCTCATTTCATGATCTATGTGAATGTAATGAATTTCGAAGATTATTAAAATTGATAAAAATAAGAAAACAACACTATTTAGCTCCATAATCACATGTGACATAAGCACTCTAAAAAAAGAGATTTACCACCTAAAATATACAGTTTACAGTTTGTACACTTTACAAGCAATGGGTAGTTGTAGTCCTTTTTTTCCTTAAAAAAATAAAAAATTAAAATACATATTTCAATCATTGAAATGTTTGTTGCATTGATAGAAAAACATTTGAATAAATTTGTTTGATATGATATGTGAAGGCAATTATTATTATGGGAACTGCAATGATTTTTGTGTTGATAGGAAACAAATATACTTTATATGATATTTGAAGGGAATGTTATTAATATAATAATTGAAAATATTGTTATTACTATAAAGATAAAATTGATACATGAGCATTGCATATTCTAATTTTTTAGAAAAGAGAAAGATAATTAATACATGGGAAGAAATATGTGTGATATAGTTTGAATAAATAAACAAATATCTCATATAGTTTATGAAAAAATGAAATAGATGTGAACACTAAAGGGCGGAAAATTGATATTTTTAAAGTGAAATTGATTAGATAGATACTAAAATTATTATAAGTATAATGAGAAGGATAAGAAAAATAAGAGGTCATCATCAATAACCATTAAATCCTACTAAATGTTGAAAACATCAATTGACAATTAAGTAGAAAACAAAGGTTCTATTAGATGATTAATAACAATCAACATTGTTTATTTAAGTGTAACTAATTAGATGATCATGTACATACTTGAACACACATTTAAATAAAGTGATACTATAATATTTAAGCTCTAATTATTATATCCATTTTGTATGGATTTTTTATTTTAAACAGGCTAACATAATAATATTTAGTTATGATTAAATAGTTCACATAATAAATCCAATGACATGTTTATTTATTATGGCCAAATTACATTTAAAAATAATAATAAAACAATTCTACATAATTTCATATATCAATATTATTAAATATTTACACCAATATTGATCAATTAAATTGAATGTAAAAGTTCTACTTTCACTTATTGGTTTTTAGTAACTCGTATCCACATTCCTGTGAAATAACTATTGATGTAGCTATATTAAATAATTAAAAGCATAACCCCCTAGTAAAAACAATTATTAGTTTTACTATTATATGTTTTATTACTTGCAAATAATAATATAATTTACAAATAAATTAAAAAAATTACATGTACCTCTAAATTCTATGATTATAAAACATCAATTTATAATTGATCATCAATTGTATATTTATTGTACATTAAATTGGTTAATGTTGGAAACAAATCACCACGATGATATTTATTGAGGTGGTGTTAATTAAAAACAAACTTATGACTTTTAAATGTTTATTTAATAATGATGTTCACAATAACTTTCTAATCATTATTATTTGTAATATTGTCATGGTCATTTGGATGCTTAATAGTTATATATGGTATATTCTTAAAATGTTATTGTCCTTATCACTTATTTATATTTTGAAATATATATTAGTAGATAATGTGTTATTATTATGTATGGTTAAGACATATATTAAAAACAATTCATGATCATAGTCATTTGTGGTATCACAATTATTTGTGTTGTTGAAATACATATTATTTTAGTGTAATTATGAAAATATGTGACTTTCAAATATAGATTGTAGTTAAAAAAAATTCATAAGTTTTAGTGTTACTATAATAATAAAAAATATTGATTAAGAAAAATGTGATATTATTGTTCTTTAAACAAATGATAAACTCCAACAAAACTATGAAATATCAATTAAGAAATTCTTTAAAAATAGATTTAAAGGAAGTTATTAAACAAATAATATTTGTAAAAGAAATCAAATTTGATTCAATTGAACACCAATTTATTGTAAACAAGTTATTATACAACATTCCAATAATTTAACAGGTGAATATTATCTATTTGTAAAAACATTGTACACTCACAAACAAGAATACTAAAAAACAAACACACAACAAAGAAAAACATAACATAAAATAAAGATAAGAATATTTAATTATAGGTGTAACGAGTTATAGAGTAACTTCAAATTGCATATTATTTATATTATTCCATTTCTACAGATTTCTAATATATTATTAAAATGTATATTCAAAGATTGTGCTCACAAAAAAATCCATTATAGTGATTTTTGATGTTATAATTATTTGTATTATTGATATATTATTTAAAAGCAATTATAAAGACTTTTAAATTTTTAAAATTTATATGGAATGACCATGCTTATGAAATAAAAAATCATGGTTGTATGATATCATCATAGTTTTTATAGTTTTAAAATTATTCAAGAAAAAATGATTTTATATAATTAAAAAATGTAACAAATCATAAATTCAAACAACTTTATCACATAAAATTTCATTAGCATTAATTATAACCTTACAACCATTAAATTTTAAAAAAAAATCCAAATTATTGCCACAAAATATTGAATTTATTATTACATTCCACAACACAAGATATAAGTTTGTTTTAACAAACAAATAAAGGCATAACTGAAAACAAGAATCCTCAAGTAACCGTAACCACTAAAGGCATTCTTCATAGATAGCCATGGGCATAGCTATCTTGAAGAGGCTTGAGAGGGGGTAAGCCCCCTCTTTAAAAAGAAAGGAAATACTGATTTCATTGATATGGTGTTTGAGTGTTTACAAATAATGATGTAATTTACAAA
>APFE031698239.1:182690-205711 GCA_000404065.3 Pinus taeda | reverse complement strand
GTATTCTAGATGTAGTTGCTCCATGAGTTCTTCTTCTATGTTACTACTAGATCTACTGCTTGTTTCCTCTTTTCCTACTCTTGATGGCACCATTTTATACTACATGCCTTTTAGGATTTGCAGCCCTCTTTGCATGGGCTTGTGTACTAGACTCTTCCTTTTGAAACCCTAGACTATATCTAATTAAGGGAGATCTTTGTATCTCAAGAAAATTTTCCAAGGCCTTCATAATCTTCTCCTTTTTAAGATTAATATCCTTTTGTTCCAACTGCTTCCGTAATGAGAACTTCCACCTCAAGTTTTTCAACTCAGCCCTCCTTCTCTCTTTGTTGTTTGGTCATCACAACTTCAACTCTTTTTTATTTTTCCGACTAGTTCTTCAAATTGATGATCTCCTCCTTGAGCTCCTTCCATTTTCATCATAGATCTAAGAAAAGATTCTCTTGATCTTTGCCTGCAGCTATTAGTCTACTAACTTCAACAATTATTTTTTTCGTTATATCCACAACTGAGTCATATTCAAATTAGAGGGAATTTGAGCCTAAAAGTATCCATGAAATTTTCATGTAATTTCCATGTCATATATGTAAACCAATCAAAATTCATAAAATTTAAAAAGAGGTACCTGTAAATATTTTGGAGGAAAAAGAAGAAAAATTGTCTTTTTAATTGTATTTTTAGCATATCTCCTTATATGCTTACTCAAATTTCAAGTATAGACACTTGTTGGATCCAAAACTAAATTCCACATCCAACAAGTACCCATTATGCATACTTTTGAGAAAATCCACATGGATAAAAATGGAAGATACATTAAAAATCATGTTTATCACATTTTTTAATGTATCTACGATTTTTTTATCAATGTGGGTCTTCTCCAAAGTATGCATAATGGGTACTCCTTGGATGTGGAATTTAATTTTGCATCTAACAAGTGTCTACACTTAAAATTTGAGTAAATCTATAAGGAGATAAACAAAAATATATTAAAAAAAATAGTTTTCTCATTTTCCCTCCAAAATTCAGAGCTTTTATTTTATTATTTTATTACTTTTCCTTAGGCGGCCACTTCTAGGCTGAAATTTCATCTAACGCAACTCGTAGAAGCATTAATCTATCATAATCATCAACTTGGTTGGTTGATAAACAAGACTAACATTAGATCATTCTAATTTATAAATCAAAAGTAAATAATCAAAATTTATACATTCATATATGTTTTTCTACTTGAGATTTGATTCTCTTGCACCTCCTTTTTTTATTTGTTAGTTTCACCATTCACACTAGCCAGACAAGATTATTTTGGCTGAGATCCTTGATTCTGAGGGCAATTCTTCTTTTTCTTCTTCTTATTATGCTTCTAAACCTCTTCTTTGTTGTTTCCATATAATACCTATTTTCTATCCCAAATTTCCTTGACATATTTCAGATCTGATATCTTTTCTAGATCTGCATTATTGAGATTCTCATAAATAACACACCTTCCTTGTGAATTTTGCTGCAACACCTTGGTTGGTATAGTATCCTTTACACAACCTTCACAAAATGGTTTCCAAATGTCATATCCATGAGCCAATAACTAATATTTTACCTTTTCTTACCATAGCTGGTACTTTGCAACAATGAGGACATATATTTCTTGAGGATTCATAAAAAAATTAAAAAAATACAAACACTCTGGCCGAGATATACTCTTCAGAAATTAAGATGTAACCAAGATCCCTCACTCTGATACCAATTTTTGGAAGCATGGAAAATTATGAGATGGGGGTGCATCGATATTGTGCCCATATACAAATATTTTCCTTTCATTTCAAACATTGATTTATTCATTTACTAATGACACACCATAATATATATAACAATACATTTATGCACAATATCCAAGTATATTATGCATGCATAGCCAATTAAATCATCAAAAACATAAAATTGTCAAGGAAAATAAGCAAAAATCATCAACAAATCTTCACACAAGGGAACATCATATATTAGGTGGAAAACCAAATTGGGAAAAACCACTACTCTATTGTGTTTTTCTTATATTTTTATTATCATCAAAAATTCTTCTTTACATATACATTAGTCACCACTAGTGAGCAAGCGACTACTTTTTAAGCATGCAAGTCGCCACTCACTCAATAGCCATCATTCCTACAAACAATGCAGACTGCCACCTACTAAAGGCCACCACCTTCACTAGTTTTCTTGTGGAGGTCAGAGTTGTGCGAAAGCCTCTATCTGCAACACTGAAGCCCAAACCTTCCAAACTTAGTGGACCTATTTTCAAACTAAGACGCATGATCTATGCATACAATAAATGTGAGCCTCAACCAAGGATTATGACCACTACTACTATACCTTTGGGGCCTACGACCTGTGCTTCTCTCCATAGACATGGTTTAAAACAATGGGATTGAACTTGGGATCTCTTGGTCGTGGATGTTTGAACTTGGAATCTCAAGGAACATAACATTTTTCCAATTAAGCTACCCCATGGGCATATATTACACATTTCATTCTTATTACTTTTATTTGGAAGCAATTAATTTTTATCACTTTCAATTACTTTTCTGTGTGAGTGCATTTGCATATAATACAATGAGCAATAACAAACTAAAGGAATGAGGAGAATGGTGGGATGATTATAATTATGACAATGGTTAGAGTATCTGGCCAAAGAAGGTGATAATCCCATTGTCTGATTCTTCCCTCCAACTTCATCGAAATTTCCAAGATTGATATACTATGCAATAAATATGAATATAGTTACTACCAAGCTCTTCATATGTTAACCAATAATTTAGTTTAAATACTATATATATATATATATAGTAATTATTTATAATATTTTATTATTTAAATATGATCTTTTAATTAAAATAATGGAGTATGATGGTTTTATATCTCAATGTACTTAGTTGATTCAAATTCACTATTATATGGATTCACATTATTAATTATAAATTATTGGACTATCTATAACTATTTACCACTAAAACATGAAATTTTTCCTTGGAACACCCGATTATTAAAGATGCACTAATTGAAGTTGGCACTTGCCTGCCTTAATGCACTTAAAGTTTTAATATATCATTTTTTATTAATTTAAATATTCAATTCTAAAAATACTACATTTTTATAATTAAATTTATATAATTTAAATGAAAAATATAAACTTATAACTAAAAAATAATGTAAATAAATTACAATTATTATTATATTTTTAATGATAATTATAAAAAGAAAATGTAAACTCATCCATTCCCTGAATGCGTAAAAAACAAGTCTGCGTAGAACACAGACATCAAGAGTAGATCATATGCGAACAATATATTCATTTGAATCTCATTGAGAGTAGAAAATAAAATGGTCATTTTTCTAAACATTCAAGAGTTCTAGAGTACACAATTTAAAAATTATTTAATAAAATATTATATAAATTTAATTTAACTATATATGCGCTATATTTAATAGTAATATGGTTTATGTATGATATTAAGGTTAAATCTTATTTGAATCTTAATATTATGGTTAGTGACAATAATATGATAAACTATATATATAGAGGTAAATATTCGTCTTTTTGTTATGAAAGTAATGGTGGTGCATTATTGGATTTTGTAATTCAAACTAGAATAGCACCATTTAAGTGTATCATGTGGGGAAGTAGTGTAGTTCAATTAAATAGTCACAATACATAAATGTGATTGATGTTATTGTATATGATTACAATTAAAAATGTAAACAACAATAAATAAAGTAAAAGGATATAATCTAATTGTTTATTGGATAATTCACAAAATCTTAGTTTGTCCATGATTCATCTAATTAACAAAGATCAAAGATCACTAAATTTGAACTTTTCTCAAGCTAATTCACCAAATTTATAATTTTCCCTCAACCTGTACATTTTATGTGAAAGTCAAACAATATTTTTAATAAGTCACATTCACCCCGTTAAGTTTAGGAATTTTTATGGGTTGTGAAAAAGTAAATTTCGTTTGAATTGCTCTAAATTTCATCTCATGTGTTTTATCTTCTAGCCTCCACATCAACATTTCTTTACTTATGTAGCATGTACACACACAATATGTATATGGAAAGGTGCATTAACTACAATTGTCTTCAAAGGAAGAGGAAGAAGCTTACTTTTTCCATGAAAAACTTGACATTTGTGGCAGTTCATGACTGTTTTATATAAATATGAAAATAAAGATGGCCAATAATACCCTGCTCTCAAGATTTTATTAGCTGTTGTTTTCCAAAACAAGTGACCCCCACATTCTCCTCTATGAAAATCATTCATTACCTATTGAGCTTCATTTTCAACAAAACAATTAAGAAGAACCCCTCCCGGATCTTTCCAATAGAGAGCACTATCCAAAATGCAGAATTTTGTAGACTTCAATTTTAGTGATCTACCTTTACTTTTCGACATTCCAGCAAGAGGAGAAAATTTTTGAAGAACATATACTATATCGGAATATTAAGGTGAGTTGAGAAACATTTATGATACCTGAATGAGTGTGCCACCATATTCTTCATCTAACATTGCTGCAATAAGATTTATGTCTAGAGCATGAAGGTTTGACTCAACGATGAGTTTTGCCAAGCCTTCACCTTTGATCAGTTTTGTGGGATTAATCTCAAGATCATACTCTAACATCGCTGCTACCCACTTACATCTTCTTCCTTCCCGATTAGTTTGCATGAGAATACCTTTGACAACTACGTTGGGAACATATGCTATGGTATGAGAATGCAAAATGTAAACTTGAAAATCCTTCAATGCTTTTATCAGAGCCAAAGCTTGTTTCTCAATGATGTTATAATGAAGAGAAGCATCTCTGATAGTCTGACTGAAAAATGAAATGGGCTACTCCACCTGATCCTTCTTTTTCATCAACATCACAACCAAATTATGCTCAGACGCAAATGAACATATAATAAAATCACGAGTATAATCAGGACTAATCAAAACAGGGGCTATGGTCAAAGCAAGCTTTACCAAGTTGAAATATTTCATGGCATCCTCGGTCCATTTCACAATGTTGTCTTTCTTGAACATATTAGTTAACTCACACAAATGCTCAGCCAAATTTGGTATAAATATGTGTAAGAAGTTCATCTTACTATTGGAGGTTTGGATCTCCTTTTTGTTGCACAGAAAATCTATTTGCTAAATTTCCTTCACCCTAGAAGTATCAATACGAATACCATTTTGGAAATTATATTACCGAGGAGATTACCTTCCTCCATGGCAAAAATATTATTCTTTCGATTTAAAGAAATCCTGAACTCCCTACATTTATGAAAAACAATCCTCAGATGGCGTAAATGCTCATCATTAGAACTAGAAAATACTGTCAAGTCATCTAAGTAAACCACTAAGAAAACATCCTTCTCATTAGTGAAATCTATATCCACGGCCCACTAAAAAGTGGCCCCGACATTATTCAGCCCAAATGGTATCTTTGTATATTGAAAATTCCCCCATGGTGTTGTGAAGGGAGTTTTGTCTTGGTCTTTTTTATGCACCAAAATCTGATTGTAACCTGAGTAGAAATCTAGTAGTGACATACGTGATGCTCCAACTACTCTATGCAGAATGTGGTCCATCTTAGGAAGAGGATAATTATCTTTTAGGGACACTTTATTTAGGTTCCGGAAATTAATGCATAACCTTATCTCTCCAGTCTTTTTTTGTACTCGGACCAAATTCGAAACCCAATCAAAGAATCTAATTGGAACAATGATACCAGCTTTAAATAATCTATTTACCTCTTTCTTGATGAATGACATCAACTTTGGGTTGATCCTCCTCAACTTTTCTCTAAAGGGTTTTTGGTATGACATGATAGGAACGGTGTGCTGAATGATGTTCTTGTCATACACTTTCAAATCTAAGTAATCCCACACAAAAACATAAGAGAATTCAGAAAGAAACTTAACATATTGATCCTTTAACTCGAGAGATAAAGTTTTTGATAACTTACCAATCTTGGGCTTGTCCGTTGTCCCAATCTTTACATCTTCAACTCCTTTGTCGGTAGGAAGCAAGGTTGGTTTTCTCGCCACATCATCTTGATCAAACAACTCCTCTAAAGGTATAAGACCTCTAGAAATAACATTATCCTTCAGCTGTAAAACATCCATCTGATTTACCTCAATGTCTTGTTCATGAGAATCACAAACATAATCAATGAAAGCATCCTTAAACTTCCCTTCATTATGAAAAAAGGAATTAATTTCATTGTCATCCCAGAAAACCTGCCAATATCTCAAATTATCAGGAACAGTAGGCCTACGTTTGACATGAATTTCAAATTTATCGCTAGAATTCATTGGAATTTTCAGATTGCTTGATGCTATAGCAAGTGAAAAAAAATGATGTTTTGACTTCTCGGCACCACTGTCAATGTGCATTCTGGAAACATCTTCCAGATATCCAGGACTGCATTCCTATAAGATCTCATCCACAGATGCTTCACTTGATATTATCCTATAACTTGTTTAATCACTAACTCCGAATCACCATTAAAAAAAAAAAAAAAAAAAAAAAAAAAAAAAAAAAATCCTTTTCACACCAAGCTTCTTCAAAATCTTTAGACATGTAATCAATGCCTCATACTTTGCTTCATTGTTAGAGCAATCAAAAGCTAATTTATAGGAACACACTCTAACATTACTTGGAACTTTGTCTCGCTGAAAAAGAGGACTTCGAATCTAAATTCCAATACCTGCACCATCCTTACCCAAAGCACCATCGAAGTCCATCCTCCAAAGGCCATCTTCATCTTCAAGATGTTGGAATTTTGTTATTGTTTAATTATTACCTTTACTGGTTGCTTCATTTTTCTGTTCTTCACTGACTTTCTGCTCCCGTGAAGGTTGCTCAGAAGGAATTGCCACTTTTTTCTTTTCTTGATTAAGAACTGCTCTAAAACACTCGGAAATTTCTCGTACATCATCTACTTCTACGAGCTAAAAATCTACATCATTCAATCCACTATCATTGTACAAAATAAAAACTCTAAATCTGTATGTACAACATTTATCAGATGATTTATGGGCTTCTCTTTACTAGTCATCATATATTTCATCTTCTTTTCCTAGTACAACTTCCTCAATTGATCGTAAACAGGGATTGTAGCATAAGATAAGTCAAGTTGTAAAGTGCCTTTGAGTTTGGCTGCCCATGAGATACCAAATCGAGGTGGTATATCAGCTACTACCACATCCATCAAAACATTCTTTGTTGGGATTTGATCTAAGGAAACCACTAAATATTTGATGAGACTAATGCAACGAACTCTACCAAAATCAAATGGATACAAATCATGATACGATCGGGTGATATCTAGTCCCCACTTTTCCATGATAGCCTTGGGCATCAAATTGTGAGAAGCTCCATAATCAAGCATAGCATTATAAAGAATATACTCATGTAGTCTAAGACTCAAATAAAAGGGCATGACCTTGCTATCTTCTAGCTAACCATCTATAGTCAGACTGAAAATAAGTTCAGGATGATCATCCTCAACATTCACCATGTCAGATAAAGGATCAATTTGCAGTATTCTAGACACATGTTGTTTGTATTGGCTATTATTAACAAGATCGGTTAAAGGAATGGACACTTTCAATTTAGCTATTTCACTTTCTAAATTAAAAGATGTGACTTTTTCTAGCTCTTTGACAATGATGTCCCTCTTATCTGTTTGCTCCTTCGTTACACTATCCTTGCTCTAATTGTCTTTCTCTTTTGCAGTTGTACTTGTTCATGGATGATTTACCTTGTTACGATTGTAATTAGCATGCTCCTTTCCTCTTTTCTGATTATTTGAGAGATCATTCTTTGACTGACATCCTTCCTCTTTTGAATAGGATTGACCGATACTTCTCTGTTCCTCAAAGTGTATTGTTTCTGATGTGAGGTCAAAGCATTCATATAGCCACGTTGATAATCATCAGATTCAGTCTCCAAATCAACATCATTTGCTAAGATGTAGTCCTCATCCTTTAGAATGTCAGAACTTTTAACGTACTCCTCATCTTCGGTCAGAAATATAGGCATACTGTTTGGAGTGAAGAAATTATTTGTTTCAATTACCAGATCTTCCTCCTCTTCTTCTTCCACTCCTTGAACATAATTCTGCTATAATGGGGTTCTAATTTGCTGCTGTTGTTGTTGCACTGCTTGTTTCGGTGCTTTTTTCTTTCTTTGCTTGATTTAGAATTGGGGTTGTTGCTGCCCTCTAAAGTTTGGGTTTCGAATCTGCGGTTCAGGTTTGTCTAAGATGGAAAACCTGTCAACCATCCTTTCCATTGTTCGAATCAATGTATCCATTTTTGCATTTAAAGTAGATGTTTCTTCTTTCACGTTCACTCTTTTCTCTAATCTCATTCTTTCTCTTTTTTCCACCAAGTTCGCTTCTATGCTCACAACATTCTTTTGCATGTCTTCTAGAGTTTTAGGATCACGTTCACATAACTGATATGCCATATCAGCAACAAACCCATCTGGAAACTTAAGCAAAGCCAAACCCTCTGGTGGTTTGATATTTGTAGGAATAACATTGTATACTACATTAAATCTCACACAATAGTCTTGCATGCTCTTGCCAACATTTCTTTCGATGTTCTCATATTCGGACAAAACCTAAAGGGGATTCTTCTTCACCTCCCACCTATCTAGGGACTTCCTCTAGAGGAAAGGTAGAGTCAAGATATAAGTTGCTGGCATGGCCCTGAACCATTTTCAAACTTCTCCTTCAAAACCTTGTACAAATAGCCTCATTATCACATCTTCAATTTCAACTTCATGGAGGTCAAAGAAATTATTCATCTTTTCTACATGTTGTTGAGTTGTAATAGTTTGAGTGCTTTCGAACAAAGGAATTTTGGTTTGATAATCAAGGGGCATGGCACCAAGATTTTGAGGAAAAATAAGGGGTGCATATCGGGCATCCATAACTGGAGGTGGAGGAGGTGGTGGATTTAAAATATGGATTGGGATATTCGGTATAATCAAAGGGAGATTAACAATAGTATGAGTGGTGTGAACATTCTGTGAAGAAGAAGGTGGAGGATGAGGGATAGTTTGAGTGGTATTAGATTCAATGGAAGTATTTCAAAATTTGAAAGATGGCCTATGAATCTTATTTTTCACCCAAGTGTTTAAGTTTGAAGAGAGGTTTTGCAAGAGATCAAGAGTGTGAATAAGCTATGACCTTGATTCATTGTGTGAAAACAAATATTCAATGGGGTTATGAAGAGATATAGAGGAATCAAGAACTATCTGATCAATCCAACTTAAAGATTTACTGCAAAATAAACTCTTCTCAAAATTAATATCAAACTCCATGTCCTGCAAAGTTTCTAACCTTCCCAGGAGTGAATTAACTCTAGGAATGGAAACCTTACTTGATTGTTCTCTGGTTAAACTAGATCTCTCTGCAAATTTCTTAGATTTTCGGCCAAGGTTTTGAGGATCAGTGACAATGGTCATAGGATTTGGATCTGGATTGGATCTGGTGTATTTTCAGGAAGCTAATATGTCTAATTTTGAAAATCAAGATATTACTTTACAACTTTCCAATTCAGCCTATGATTAAATTCTAAAACTCATCATCCAAAAACTTAAGAATTTAAATAAAAAAACTTACTAGGTGATTAATTTCTGATATTTCGATTCCCCAGTATGGTCGCCACTATGTTAGCACCTAGATTGAACCTTAGGCTGAATAAGGCAATTCCAGGGTAACCACAAACCACGCTTAGCCAAGTAGCTAGCCTTACTAGGCCAGGAGAGGGTTCTCTCCGTAAAGATTTCAAGCAAAATGACTGGTTCACGAAATGAATATTAGGCTAGGTATAGTAGCATAGGGTTTTGATTTGATTTTTTTAAGGGTTTTGCTGGATCAGAAAGAGCCAAATCATTAGGGCAAGGAAATTAGGTCAAAACTACAGGGTGTTCAATGGGGCAAAGTAGGCATAATGATCAGAACCTTAGGGTTTGATGGATGAGGTGAAAATATAGGTGAGGATTTAGAGAGACCATGTAAATCACATGGATTCTTCCTAAACTGAAGAAAACACAGACTGTGAAATGTCTACCCAAATTAGAGCATAAACGATATGGATTATGCCTCTCAGAATTGTATACATTTCACATAAAGGCAATGAAATGATGAAAGGCAGTCAACAATACATTCTAACACATGAATATAAAAAAATACAACTAAGCATCATACCACATGGATCCCGAAGAAATAGCTGAAATATTTCATTAATCTCCCACTGTAACTGATACAAAATGATATCTAATCAAAACATAAGCATCCCACTAAGTCCAACCCCTACAATGACTGAGGAAAAGCATCATATAGACCCTAAACAACTCATCCAAAGCTCCCAGAGTCGAATCTATGAGAGGAGGAGCTGTTTCCAACAAAATTTGACTGCTAAAAAGAAAATAGGGTGGTCAAAGTGACTCATCCCTAATCCAAACAAACTGATACATTACACATCATAAATTTGTTTTACCTAATTAATCTACCCTAGTAAGCTCTAGAAGCATCATAATTACATTCAACTTATCAATTACAAGGGTAAAACAATCACTTTTCATGGTAGAAGTGAAAACTAGGTTGAATCTAAAAATTTTTGGGCAAGTGTTAATTGCACAGTGCCAAGTGCTAGTGCGTAGCACCAAGTGCAAGCGCGCCCTTCAACTTTAGTTGCACTTTTGAAGGCTTTCCCGATGTCCAAATTGGTCCCACAATAGCTTGTTGGAAAGTTTTGTTGTGTACTTTCCAGAAGAACTTGAATTTCTAAATTTCGATGTCATTTGCCCAGTAAAAAACCAAATCTCCCAACACTGCTTAACACACAATGTCCATGCCAAAAAGAGGGCAGAAAGGTCATTTTTTGGGTGTTTTTTGACCTTTTGACCAACCAGGTTTCCTCCAAATTCTTAGAAAATGTACAGTGTGTATGTAATCATCACTTGAAACCCAAAAATGTTGACTTCTTACTGATTAGATGTCTCAAAAAAGAGCGCAACACCCAAGGCACTACATGTTTTCCCTCCATGGCTGTGCAAAAAATGGACTGAAAAACACAACAATTTCCTTCAAGCTCAAAAATGGTTCAACATGCCCAAAAATGTATTTTTATTACTGATAAAATGTTAGAGGCATGAAGGGATTCCTCAACAAGTACGTGAAGTCTCCTCCTCTCCTCTTGCTTGGTCAATTTGTCTCATGAGCTCTTTTCAGCTTGCTCCTTGCCACTTGGTTCCTCTGTACATAATACTTGTCCATTTTCCTTTGTATCTCAACATCTCTGTTTGCTTTGTCCAAGAGGGTCTCTAAGTGTGTGTTCACCTTCTCAAGTCAAGACTCTCTGTTCTCAGCTATGCCCTTAAGCAATTTCTCATTTAAAGTGAGTTGCTCCTCCAATTCTACCTGCTTTTGCCTTTCAAGCTCTAAGGCTCTCTTTAACCCTCTTGTTTTTGGTCCTTTTCTCTATCCCTATTCATCATCTGGCTCTCCATAATCTCTAGAAGCCTCATCAAGCTAAAACTTGGCCTTCTTAGCCTCCCTCTTTGCCTTGATTTAATTGGTTTGCATCAATTCCTGCTTGACCTCTAGCTGCTTGTTCTCTAGCTCATTAAAGGAGATGATATATTTGGCCCTTTGTAAACTGGTCTCAAGCTTCCTGATTTTGGCATCATTTGCTTTCAAGGCAGCCTGAGTGATTTTGTCTTTCTCCTCATCATTTGTGTTCACAAGGAGAAACTCCTTTTCAGTGTCATGTTTTTCATGTTGTTGTTTGACCTCTGCTTCCTCCACCATTTTCTCTTTTCCTTTAACCTGTAATTTTGATGATGAATGAAAGGCCCCTCCCACTTTCCGTGTGGTAAACACCTACCTCTTCCCCCTCTGATAGGTGAAATCAAATGGTTGAAAACTGTTCCTCTGTGGTATACTACTCTAACCATGCTCAGTGTGTACATCATGTCCCTCACTGCCATCATGCTCATCATGTTCCTCATCAATGTCATCATCTCTATTGGGTGAATGTATGACTACATGAAATGGTGATGTAGATGGTGTGGAGGTAGCTGGTGAAGAATGATATGTTGAGGATGAGTGATAAGTAAGCTATGGTGGATGAGAAGAAGTAGATGGATGAGTGGAGGATGATGGAGGAATGTGGGGAGTTGGCTGAGTAGGTGATTCATTGAATATTTCATTAGCTATGAAGGTCTCCGAAGCAATGCCTGGTTGATCTAAGTGATGGAGGAATATCATTTTGATAAGAGAATGATGGAAAATACTGGGCATCTGATGAGCTGGATCCCTTTTCTGACCAATATATGTCATCTTGTTAATAATTCTGAAAAGGTAATATGGAAAACTGAGCATTCTTACCCTGGTAAAATGCATGAGAAGCTTGGTATGATATAAGTAGAGTTTGGAAAACTTTCCCTCAAATGTGAAATACCTCATGATTATCTTCGTTAATGGCACATACTTGCCTAAGAGATAAGAGAAAGGGAAAATTCTTTTCTTATCATTTTAAAACCTTGTTTTAAGATATGGCTCATAAAAATTGTGGGGAAGATTTCTTTGCTTAAACCATTTCTCTCCTGCATTTGGAATTCTAGTGGCCCGTGATATTATGGAAGGAGATATAGTGAATGTGACCCCCGCTAAAGTGACCTGGTTGTTTTGTGAATTAAGGAAGAACTGCTTGGTTAACTGCTGATGAAAATTCATCATTTCAACCCTTTGGAAAACTCAAAACAACCCATGTACTTGAAACATGATACTATAAGTGGTGATGCCATAAGTTCTGTGGTATCAGTGGATTCAAATATGATAATTCTTCCTCCCTTCTTGGCTTACCTCCTTGACTGTCTTTCCCCTTCTTTTGAACTAGTGTGATCCTCTTCTGCCATGTTTTTAAGGTGAAAACTGGAGGGACTGATATGTGGGTCAAGGTGAGTGAAATAGTGAGGGATATTGAATGAAGTACAGGAAACGATCATTTGAGGGTACAAAGTCTATGAAGTGCTATAATTTTGATCTAGGTGATTTTGGAAACATACAAGAAAGATTTGCTAGGGTTTTAAAATTTAGGGTGCCAACTTGCTTAATTGATGGAGAAAAAGAGATACTTGGCCACTTACTTGTTGTATGCAGGTAATAGAAGCCTTTGTAGCTTGAGAAGATGAACAAAAGTGGTGTTTTGGCGCTCATGGGGTTTGCCAAGCTTTACTGGCCAGACGCGCAGCACCAAGTGCCAGCACGTAGCGTCCTTGAAAAACAAGCTCTTCAATTCATAGGCACGTAGTGCCTTTGAAATTTTCTCTGGCTCAGTCGGGAAAACATGCCCTTCATTGCATAGGTGTGCAACACCACACTCAGGCACGCAACAACTCTTCCCAACGTGCAATGTCCAAATGAAACGTGTAGCACCTTCCTGATTTTTTCAAATTTTCACTCAATTTCCTCTTTTCTAAGGAGAGCTTATGGTGCAAAAGAGCTGATGAAGTTTGAAAGATGATTTTGAAATCTTATATAGAGTATGAGTTTGATTTTTCCTTAGAATAACCCACTTTATAATGTTTGTTTGGAACATTTTACTTTGTTTTCAAATCCATGTCTAATGCTTCTCTTTCTTTGTCTCTTTTCAGGTGGATGATGCTTTGATTGAGTTGATTCTTCAATGATTCCTCTTTTGCAGCAAGGAGAAGTGCCTTGGGTAGTTTATGGGAACAATTATTACATAAAATGACTTGAATTACATAAAAAATATGAACAAACTAAAATACTCTATTTTCATCTCCAAAAAATATGTTTTTTGAGATGAAAATTACATTAGGGAAATAAGGATTTTGTATAGTAACCACGACTAACTACGAACCAATCTTTGTTTATTGGTCTTCCTCATACCTTTTTTGCCCTTTATTTGCAATAAAACAAAGCTTTTGACCTTGGAAATGGTCCCTAAGATCTAATGGAGACATGACTGCCTTAACTCTAAAAATAATATAACTAAAACCATAACTGAATGAAACATGAAGATGGGTCAACAAATATACCTGATGAGGGAAAATTAGATTTTCTGAGAAGAAGAAGACAACCATCAGTGGATCATTTTTGGCATGACCTAGTGAAACGATAAAAAAAATTAGTATGAGACACCTACAATAAAAATGTAAAGAGCAGATTTGATCCCTGATGGAAGTATGCATATACTGACACTAACAATATCCAAACTTAAAACCTTAACAAACATTGTATTCAACAACATCTTTCTCCAACTTAATTGATCCATATCCTTATTAGGCTTATAATATCCATGTTTAAAAAAAAAAGTGTATCCTTACAACAATTCCATGCATTTCAAATGCTTCCTTTGATATTGTCTTAAAATTTTATGTACTACATCACCTTATGATAACAAAAAGTGTTTCAATTCCTTCAAGTGTGAAAAATGACATAAAATTATTGATTATTAACATAGTACTTTTTGCTGGCAGTGTTGTATTTATCAATAATAATGATATTGACCTACCATATTAACCTATAACAACTTCAATTGTTGAACCACTTACACCATAATCTACTTAAAACATCTTTTTCAAAATTTGGAAGTGCCAACACTAGCTGCTCAATTACTTCTTGATGGATTGAAACACCATGGTACTACTTCTCTCCATTGGAAGGCTCCCTTCTTCACACACAATGAGTGGTCCACAAGTCTAGCTAAATTTCGTGATAAAATTCAATAAATTATTTCTAAACCATTGAAACTCCTTGCATGAAATGTACATCTAGGAACTAGCCATTGCAAAAATATTTTCACCTTTTCATGATCCAACTTTTAACCCTTTGTAGAAAGCACATAATCCAATTAAACCAAATCTTCTTGCATGTGTGTAAAATTCTTCCATATAATTTACAAATTTCAAATTAAACATTTCCATCACTTGATTCACATGGTCCATGTGCTCTAGACATGATTAAAATCAAAGTGTCATAAAAGTACACGATGGCAAACTTTCCTAGAAATGGTTTTAAGACGTCATTCATCAATCTCATAAATATAGTGGAAAAATTGGCCAATCCAAATGGAATAAATAACCAGTCAAACCATCCCTCATTTGTCTTGAACACTATCTTACACACTTCATGTTACCTTATCTAAATTTTATGGTATTCAGTTTTCAAATTTATCTTTATAAATTACTTAATTAAGCAATCCATGAGGTCCTCCATTGTTGGTAAGAGAAACTAACTCTTGATACTATTGTGTTAATAACTTGAAAATATATGCACATAGATCCAAGTGGATATTGATGGCCACCCAGCTATTCCACTTGGATCCCCACCATTGTTTCTTTCAATTTTTCAGTTTCCTTAATTGTAGCATAATTTACTATTTTTGGAAGTTTTTCGGGTCGTGAACTTCTGAAGCTGTTTTGAGACTCTAAATAATGTTTTTTTTTTTTAATAGCCATATATGAGTCGTTGACTCACATTTGTAGGTAGAATTACAACTCGGGGAAGTTGATGTACCAATTTACCCCAACGAGGTCCACAATTTTGGCGTTTCATCTCCTAGAGTTAGGTTTTTGGATGTTTAAGGTCTTCCATTGTTTCTCAATAATAAATAGGACTTTGAGCCTCATTGTAACATGGTTCAAAGGCATGTAGCCACCACATCTCTTCTTAGAGATAAGCTACCATCACCCAAGCTAGTTTATTTCCATTCTATATGTAAGAATATTTCAGTTCTTTGATATTAATGAAATGAAGTGTTATTTTGTTGCAACTCTATATTGATGGTTATATATGTATTTTGTTGCATTATTGTCTAAGTTCGGATCACATATCCACCATTCACCACACTTCTTTAATGAAAATACTACCAAAACAACACAACAACTTAAACTTCCATATATCAGCCTCTTGTCAAGTAATTCTCGCACCTATCTATTTACTAGTTCAATTTCCATGAGACTCATTCAATAAAAAAACTTATTAGCTATATTTGATCATGGAATAAAGTCAATTTAATATGAAATAATTCTCATGGGAGGTATTACCATTGACATACCATCTACAACAATATTTTACAAACTCATCCAACAATTGGCAAATATTTATTAGCACATGGCTATTTCCTCATCTTCATGTGCCTTCTTTGACATTATGGCCGAGCATAAATTTTCCTTTTTTTATTCCTTTAATTTTTTTTTGATAAAGACAATATTATTCAATCACCTTTCGTACGAGTACTTCCAATGTCACTGCAATCCATTACCATTGTCTCATATTCCACCATTGACTCCACCCTACAGTAGTGTGCATCCTTATTAAAATCATACATATTTTCCATGCCAAGAACCTTATAATTAAACAACCTTGGTCTTCCACGAAGCACATGATAGGCATCCATATTAACCACATTAGGTGATAATTGGTCATTAAAGTCCTTGATATAAAAAATAAGCAAGAAATCCCCAACCATGGTGGTTTATTGACCCTTATATATCCTTGAAACTTGATATGAATTGGCATGAGACATTCAAAATTTTGGATTCTTCATCACCTCCATGAACACCAAAATTTGTTTAATTTTTCCATTTATTATCAAATTGCAATATTTACCTTCAACCTTGCAGTTAGTTTCAAAAAATATCTTCTTCTATTCGAAGTTCTTCCACTGTCTCCATTTTAGGCTTGAACAACGCACTCTTGAAGACATGTTTTTCACCTTGTCCATGATGAAGTACTACGACATTTTTCCACACAACTTATGCCTCATATTTCTATGTAACATGAGTCTTGGTTTAATTCTTTCATCCTAGATTGTGCTTCTCTAGGTATTTAGTTTCCTTGTGTACTTATATTCCACATTTTATCACCCCTTCCTCTTCCTTATATTCTACTTATTTTGTCATGGTCATTTCCTTTCGCAATTTGACTATTGGATGCTTCATATTTTCTCCAGTCACTAGAAAATCTTCTTGCATCAAATACCCTTCTAACACCTCTAATACCTTTTCATCTGTAGTTCTGCTATCACTTCCTATTCAACTTTTCCTTTACCTTCAAATCAATTTTATATGATTCATCCATAGTTTTGAAATCATGGATAGTCATTTGAACTTGAATTTGGAATTTCAAGTCATTGACATACTTCATAATCGTTTAATTACTCTATCTTTGTACCTCATATTCTAACTGTAAATTTTAAGAACTCTTTAGTTTTCTCATAGAAATAAGTACCTCTTGGCCTCAAATTCTATGCTTTTTTACATAAGCTTTATTGATAATCAAGAAGAAGGAACTTCTCCTTCTCCTTTCTCATCATTTTCTTCTAGTTTCTCTATCTTGTCCTATTGTTTGTTTGATATATATTTCTACATAACATGTCACTTAATTGTAAGATTCCTTTTTACTTTATTATTACAAAAACAACTCTCTGAAGGTCTTGGAATTTTTCATACTCAAAGTATCTCTTGAAATAACTTATCTCATCAATGAGATTATATGCTTTCAAACAACCATCAAAGAAAGAAAATTTCACCCTTGAACTACCTCTATCATTTATAAATGTATTCAAATATAGCATTGGGTCTCTCTCGTCATCATTTTGTTTTTCCTCTATCTCATCTCTTAATTTTGAATCCACATGAATTCAAAATCTTAATTCTTCCATTATCAAATTCCTTGAATATCCTTCTCAATTTCTCTAATTTCCAACTCCTTGAACCTCCTTAGCTTACTTTTCTTCATGGTGATAAGATAGGGAGTTGCCTTGTAGTCCTCAACTAGACTACCATCAATGGGCCTTTCTCATATCACTTCCAACACTATTAGTCCAATAGTCATGAGCTAGAATAACGCTATATTAGGTTTGCTTGTTTTTGAAATTTCACATGAATCAATCTTGTGAAACCCAAATTTTAGAATCTAATTAGTTATGATAATTATAGAATCTCTCATGTAAATATAAACTTGTCTTTTAATTAGTGCATGACTAGGTTTTACAATTCACCATCCTAGTTACAAATCTGGATTAACACTATTAGAGTGTAGCCACTAAGAAATGCATGTACTTATGCACAAGTCATTGAGCTATATATGGACATAATTAATTATGTAATCAACTTTAGAGAAAAGGAAAGTGATATAATCAAACTCTTTATTGAATAGTATGTCAAATTCAGTCTATGGATTATAATATGGAGGTATTAATCTCTCCAAAATTCATTCAATTACAAACCAGAAAGATTATATTGCAAATTATTCTCCAAGTCTAGAGGGAAAATAGTATTCACTTTCCTCTTGTTTTGCTACAATTCATTAGAGCTAAACTCCTCTCTAAGCCAATTCACCAAATTTATAATTTTCTCTCAACCTTTAATTTAATGGTGAACTCAAACCTCTGTAATGATTCACACCCATCACTAGTACCTCTACAAATTCCTAGGGGCAAAACATGGTTAATTTCTCTTTAAATACTCTCAATTTACACTCATGTGTTTTATTTTTCTCGCTTCAACAATAACACATGGATTTGTAGAAAAGGGATGGGACGCCAATGGTCTTTACTTTTGTAATAACCGCACACTCCTTTTGTAGCCAATGATGATTAAGCTTCATAGAATATCTCTTCTATAAAAATGGCAACCTCCTTATTTTCTCATACTAAATAAATTAATTAAACCACTAGAAATTTATATCAAAAGAAAAGAATTTGATGTCAATTATTAAGACCAAGAAAGCTATTGCATCAAGTAAGACTTAAAACTACTTCTAGTTTTCTAGGATGTTATATTCCTCACAAGTAATCAAATAAGTTAAGAATACAAAACCTATAGGCATTAGGAAGAAGTGAAATTTTGTCCTCTTATTTACCAACACCAATGGGTTATTTTAAGTGATGTGGTTTCCATTGAAAAGCAATGATGTATTAACATACATTCATGAATAGTAGCTCATGATAATTATCTTCATTGCAAATGGATAAATCATTTATCCTTAGGGAAACCAATAATTGAAATATAAATAAAGAAAATAAAAATAACTAATATATATCACCAAAGTAAGTACATATTAACTATATATTTATCATGATTAGAGATTAATCAAGTCCTTTGAAGTTAAAATGTTTTTTTTTTTTTTTTTTTTTTTTTTTTTTTTTTTTTTTTTAAATAAAAATAATTGAGATAAAAGTATGCCCATTCTAGGGAATTATCCCTCTTAGTGTGACATAAATGCGGAGTTAAGATGAATCAATAGTAGTTAATAATTGCATGAAAACTAACAAGGTCTTATAATTTCATGCACCTTTGATCTAAGGCTTTGATTTTAATGAGGAGGTGGGGAAATTTGTTTTTAGAATTAACTTTGGATAAAGGTTCAACTTCTCCAATATCAAGTAGAATATGAGGACGGTATCCTGCCGATTATCATTCCCTTCATTTTTTACATGAATTACATGATAATGATTTAATATTTCCATCCATGATGGGAAGGAGAATATTTAGCTACATAACTACAATGAAGTTTCACGACATGATGACAATGATCTAATATTATCTTGTTTCTTGTGGTGTTCCAATAAATTTTGATGGCTAAAGTGGTATGACTTGGTAATATCATATAATGACCACCAACTTTATATATATATATATATATATATATATAAATATATAATATTATATATATATAATATATATATATTTATATATATAGCCTTGATGTTGATATTGATAGATCTAAAATGAGGGAGAAAACTAAATATTAAGTGTGATTTTAATAGAAATGATAAAGAGAATGTAGAAATAAATTTGATTTTACTATAATATATTAATAACTATGTCAAATTACTTATATTAGAAAAATATTGTTTTCCTAGAGAATTGGTGAGCCTCATGGTGAGATACCTAAGTGTCTTGGTAGATGGTTGATGTAAGTCCAAAGGATTGTTAATTTTTTCAACTAGGGTAAAATTACACATTGGACAACTCATATGACTCAGATGATGCTCGCATTAAATTTCTCTTTTTGAGAGGACCAAAATCGACCTAAAGATCACCCAATTTGGTAAAGCAGAAGTTAAGTTTTGGATTATATTATTCATACATACATTATGGAATGGGTTGGCCCTAACCACATGTGTAACTGCTTGGGTCAACCTTAACCCAAAGTGAACCCTCTAGAAAGCCAATAAACATAAGTGACCTCAATTTCATTTCATCACATTGATCAAGCCATTTGTCTATTCTTCTCTTTTGTCTTGGTTCGTATAGGTTTGATGGAGCGAGTTCACACAAGGGTTTGAAATCACGGGCATGAGGTTTGCTTTGAGTTAGGGTTTTTGGGGTTCTAGACGCGGGCACAAAACAAGGAATTTTAGTCTGTGGATGGTGGCACAGAGTGGACAAGGAAATTTCCAGAGAGCCCTAGATGCTGGAAGATAATTTTATGAGTGTCCAAGGGTTCAGATTCAGATCTAGCTACATTAGTCCTAGAACACTCGCACAAAGTGGTCTAGAGAGCATCCAGGACGTCTCAGATGCACACAAAACAATTCCATCCAAGGGTTTCTGGTGTATTTTACCCTAGATGCATGCATAAAGTCTTCCTGAAAGCATCCTAGTAGTCGTAAATGCCCTCACACAGTGTCTGAGAGAGCGTCATATGAGATTCAGATGCACACAGACAATTTTGATGAGAGCATCGAGGATTAAATCTAGGATTTGTCATCTTGGCTTCAGTTGACTTGAACAATCTAGTGGAACTAGGTTTCCCTCTACTATTGTATCGATCTGTAGATATGTAGATCTTATTTATTGGTATCCATTAAAAACATATGCATTGAGCTCATTATACTGTTTGCTAAAATAATTTTATGACAATTTATTAAAGAAGAAGATTTGAAAGGTTTTCGCCCTTGTGGGGTTTCTCCCTGGTCTTAGACCAATATGGTGTCTCTTATGGTTGTGTTGTTGTCTTCCTTGTCACTACATATATTATTCTTTCTTTAGTTATGTTTATGATTGATTATACTGCTAATAATTTGATGCATTGGTAATGAAAAAGTAAATTGGGCTAAAGTAACTGATACAACATAGAACAATAAAAACATTTAACATGGTATCAGAGTTGAGGTGAAGGACAAGCCCAAAATAATAGAAGCATTGAATCCCTCTTTTTTGGAAAGTAGATTGCCTAGTCAAGGTCAAGTTCTCGTCCTCTACCTTCAAGGAGCATGAAAAGTTGGGTGATGAATGAAAATTTGTTGGATGGAAATTCAGATTGGAGATCATAGCTGACAACAATGATGTGTTGGAATACGTCCAAGGAAGGATGCTTGAGGCTCCATAAAATGCCTCCGCTTCCCTCAAGAAGAGGTACAAGAAAGGTGAGTCCAAAGCAAAGAAATTATAGATGATGGTTTACAAGATCATTTACTTGCATATGTTGGGAATTTAAGAATTTATAAAGATATCTATTAAAAGATAGTCAACATGTATGCAATCAACAACTTGAATGAGATCATCACCTTGAAAGATCAACTCAAGAAAACTAACATGCATAAAGGAAAAGTTGTACAATCCTACATTATGAGGATCTCTCACCTTAAATATTAATTGTAGAGAGTTGGAGAAAATGTGCCTAATAGGGAGCTAGTATTTGTGACTTTTAGAGGTCTCCCTCCTATTTGGGAAACATTCATTAATATAATTAGCAACAACAATGTCCTTCCGACATTTGATGAAATTGTCGGGAATCTCACTCAAGAAGAATCAAGGATGATAGAAATATGAAGGATTCAAAAGCATAAAGGGGGAAAGATCGCTTCATATATCACTCATGACAAAAGGAATAACTCAAAAGGAGGTCCACCAACGAAGCCTCCTTCTCAAAATAAAAAAAGGAAGGAATGAAAAATTGTTATCTCATATTGAATTCTTCAATTGCCACAAGAAAGGTCATTATGCTCGTGATTATCCTGAGAGGAGAAAAATACGACATTACAACACTAGAGGTAACTACAATAAAAAAAGAAGGAAATATTGTCAAAGAAAGAACTATGATATAAGATATGAAAGAAAAAGAAGAGACTCCTCAAGTGAGCGTGAATAAAATCATTCGCCTCAAAGGAAGTCAAGAGCTCATAGGTATGAAAGTAATGCGTTAAATAAATCTGAATACATTCTTATTTATGCTCTTACTAGTTCTTCTCCACCAGATTTGTGGGATAGTTGGTTGGTTGATAGTGGGGCCACTCATAATTTCTCTAGATACAAGGAAGTCCTCTTTAATTTGGTAGAGAGGGAGACTAAGCTGAAGATCATTCTTGGAGACAACTCCACTCATCCCAAGAAAGGCTTTGGATCCATCAAATTTAACTTGAATTCTGGGGAATCAGTTTTACTGCATGATGTTATATATGTACCTAGATTAATGAAGAATTGGGTGTCTATATCTGCATTGGAAGATAAAGGGATAAGGGTTTCCTTCATCAAAGGTAAAGTTTTGAATTGGCCTATCGATTCGCCTATGATAGATGAATTCACATTAGGATCTAGATTCGAAGGACTCTATAAAGTCACTGGAAGAGATATTCTAGCATTGCTTCATAATACCAATCACTTGAACGAGTTATGGCATCATAGACTCGCTCATATACACTATGATGCACTTCCAAAGTTGAGAAACTGGTCTCAGGTATCCCCGATGTTCAAGCTCATCATGATGGAGTTTGGCTAGGTTGTGCGAGTGGAAAGAAAATAAAGGGGACATTTCCCTTTAGTAAGAACAAGACAAATGACATCCTCCATCTCATTAATGTTGTGTGTCGAGCATGATTGTTCAAAGGTCTTTGTTTCAGCCGGATGTATACCCCAAGAAGTTTTGTACACCCCTCCACGCGGGGGGGCCTTGTCCCCCCCACGGGGGTCCAGAGGGCCCGATCCC
>APFE031698239.1:120705-178248 GCA_000404065.3 Pinus taeda | reverse complement strand
GAGCGAGAAACAGAGAGGTGAGACTGTGAGAGAAAACAGAGGATATTGCAGCGGCTTTGCTGTAGGTTGTGTCTCTTCATTTTGCTGGATAATAGAAAGGAAGGACTGGCTGTTCGGGGTGGACGTAGCCCAAACTGGGTGAACCACGTATATCTGTGTCTCTCTTGTTTTGTGCATTTTTCTGTGTTTATATTTCTGCATTATTTCATGTGTTCCATTGCTCCATAATATATAATTTTCTAACAATTAATTCTGGTATATGTGGTCTAATTCTTATATATTCTGTTGGTGGTCATCTCTGCTACATCACCTTTATTGATGACTTCCCAAGAAATACTTGGATATACTACCTTAAGAACAATGATGAAGCCTTTGAAATATTCAAGGAATTCAAAGCCTTGATTGAAAATCAATCAGGAAAGAAAATCAAACTCTTTAGGTCCAACAAGGGAGGGGAATACATGTCAAAATAATTCATAACATTTTTCAAGAAAGGATCAAGAAACAAATAATTGTGCCATATACTCCTCAACATAATGGTCTAGTTAAGAGGAATAATATGTCTATGTTAGAAGCTTCCTATGCTATGCTCTGTGATCAAAAGGTGGAAAAATTCCTTTGGGCCGAAGCTATCTATGTTGTGTATGTTAAAAACATGATGCCTCATCAAGCATTAGAAAACAAGAACCTTGAAGAAATATTCACAAGTATCAAGCTTGATACTAGCCATATTCATGTATTTGGAGGCTCCATATATTCTCTTGTGTCGAAGGATAAAAGGAACAAATTTGAAGCTATAGGAAGGAAAGGTACGTTTGTGGGTTATTGTGAAAATTCTAAAGCATATAGAATATATATTCTTGGTCAGAGGAAGGTCTAAATGAGCAGGGACATAACATTCGATGAAGATGCAACTCTTGGAAAAGCAAGAGATCTTCCTCCATCTCCTCCTCCCAAGGAAGAGAATGATGACTGGGATATTCTAGATGGTCCATCTATGCCGGAGTTCGATATGGTTGATGATTCCATGGAGCCTATGGATCCATTAGATCCTCCACCAAGTGATCCTTCTACTAGGAAAATACCAATTTGGCTCTGTGATACTTTACAGGATATTGAAAGAAATGTCCACATTCCTAAATCATTAAGGGAAAGGAAGCATCCATGCAAGTATTAGGGATATGTTGCAACTATGCGCACTATGATTCAAGTCAAACCATCCTCATTTGAAGAAGAGGTAAAAGAACAAGTTTGGAAGGATGTTATTACTAAGGAATATGAATCTATTGTGAAAAATGATGTATGGGATGATGTACCTAGACCAAAAGGGAATTCTGTTGTGAATTCAAGGTGGCTATTCAAGATCAAACATGGAATTAATGGAAGCATTGAGAAATACAAACCAAGGTTTGTAGCTCGAGGATTCTCTCATACAGAGGGAGAATATTATGATGACATATTTGCTTTGATGGCTTGATAGACAACCATCTGTTCTATATTTTCCCTTGTTGCGAGTCTGGGATGGGCTCTTCACCAGATGGATGTAAAGACTACACTCCTTCATGGCATGTTATAGGAAGAAGTATATGTTGAACAACCACAGGGATTTGAGGTGGAAGATCGAAGAAAACGTGTTTGTAGGTTGAAGAAGGAATTGTATGGTTCGAAGCAAGCTCCCCGAGCTTGGTATGAATGCATTGACAATTACTTAGTGAAGCTGTGATTCACAAGAAGCAATGTTGATCCCAATGTCTACTTGAAGGTAGTCCAAGGTGTGCCATTGATTTTGGTTTTATATGTTGATGATCTATTCTTGACAGTTAGAGAGCCTCTAATGATTGAGTGTAAGAGGAAGATAGCCTCTGAATTTGAGATGAAAGAACATGGTCCCATGCACTACTTTTTAGGCCTTGAGGTGTGGCAAGGGCCTGGTGAGTATTTCCTTTCACAAGGAGACTATGTTCTGAAGGTGATAGAAAGATTTGAAATGACTGGATGAAAATCCATGGTTACACCAATGGAAATGAACTTCAAGAAGTTATGTAGAGATGTTACAGGACCAACCTTGGAAAATCCATCCAAGTATAAATAACTAATTGGGGATTTTATATTTATTGGGAATGCCTATCTAGGCATATGCTATGCAGTAAACACATTGAGTCAATTCACGACTGAGGCCCACCACACACATTAGATAGCTTCCAAACACATATTGAGATATTTGCATGGGTCGATCACACTTGTCCTAAGGTATTTTTCCAGAGATGTTAAAATTCATGGATACACTGATGCTGACTAGGTTGGAAATGTTGTCAACAGGAAGAGTACACTTGGATGTTGTTTTAGCCTTGGATCTGCCATGATATCCTAGATGAGCAAAACAAAAATTATGTAGTATTGAGCACCAGCAGAGTAGAATACATTGTTGCTAGCATGGCTAGCTGTGAAGCAGTCTGGTTGAGAAAGATCTTCGGAGAGCTATTTGAGAATTTCCTAAATACTACAGTGATATACATCAAAAGCAATAGTGGAATCCATTTGGAACAAAATCTTATGTTTCATGACAAGTCCAAGCATATTGAGATTAAATTTCACTCTATTTGAGACATAGTGTAGAGAGGAGTTGTGAGGCTCCATCAAATATTGACAGATGAATAGACTCCTAATATTCTCACCAATCTATTACCAAAAGGAAATTTCTTGGTCTTCAGAGAGTAGCTTAGATTGATGGATGTGGCCCCTCTAAATAAGGGGAAGCGCTGATCGAGGACATTGAGCGAACTCTTCCTACCCTCTTTGAGCTCCCTAGGTGTGGAGTCAAGATAAAGGGCTCCTGGGGTTGAGGGATATCTAAAAAATAGGGTAATCCCCTATATGTTACCCATAGGGTTGAGGATGCTACTCCCTTGTCTGATCTTTGAAAAGTATACCCCAATTGGCACCACACCCAGAAGCAAGGCTTCTTGGGAATACTGCTCCTCATTTGGCTAACGAGTTGAGAGTGTACTTGGGGGTGTACAACCCAAGGAAATTATGATGCAGGTGTTCTACCACATGAATACTGAGAGTCATTGTTGGGAATATCAATAGGCAATAGGATTCGAGGTTGAGGGCAAGCTACCTGATGAAATTCCGTGTTGAGGGTAAGCTCTCCTATGAGATTCTACAGTCGAGGGTGTACTCCCCTTTATGATTAGTTTACCCTATTTCTCAATATGGGTGGAAGCTATTTCTCCCTGCTTCTTTTGTTTCTATATTTGAGAAGGTTTCAACATATAGAGTGGAGCAGAGACAATCAAAGTATTGCAACAACATGATAGGATATTGGCAGGTGAAATTGTTCTTAGTTGAGAGAGAGTGTTAATTTTTTCAACTAGCGTCAAAATCCACATTGGACAGCTCAAATGATCTAGATGATGCTTGCATTCAATTCCTCTTTTCAAGAGGACCAAAATCGACCCAAATATCACCTTGTTTGGTTAAGAGTAAGTTAAGTTTTGGATTATTTTATTCATACATACAATATGGAATAGGTTGGCCCTAACCACATGTGTAACTACCTAAGTCAAGATTACCCCGAGTGAACCCTTAGGAAAGCCTATAAATAGAAGTGACCTCAAGTTCATTTCATCACATTCATCAAACCATTTTTATATTCCTCTTTTGTCTTGGTTTGCACAAGTTAGATGGAAGGAGTTCACACAAGGGTTTGAAATCACAGGGGTGAGGTTCGTTTTGAGTTAGGACTTTCTAGGTTCTCGATGCTAGCACATAATAGGGAATTTTAGTCCCTTGATGTTGGCATAGAGTGGAGAAGACGACATCCAGAGAGCCCTAGACAGTGGCAGACAGGCTTATGAGAGCGTCTAGGGGTTTGAAGTGAGATCTAGATGCATTATTCCTCAGTCGCTTACACAGAGTGGTCAAAGAGTGCCCACGCCATCTCGAACACACACACAACAAATGTAAGGGAGTGTACAAGGCTTTTTGGTGTATTTTTCTCAGACGCATGCACAAATTCTTCTTGAAAGTGCCCGAGTAGTCATAGACACCCTCACACAATGCCCGAGAGAGCGTCCAGTGAATTTCGAACACACACATACAGTTTTGATGAGTGTCTAGGGTTTGGATCTAGGGTTTGACACCTTGGCTTCAGTTGACTTCAGTGATCTAGTGGATCTGGGTTTCCCTCTACTATTGTACAAATATGTAGATCTATAAATCTGATTTATTGGTATCCATTGTAAACATATGTATTGAGCTCATTGTACTCTTTATTGATTTTTTTTTATGATGATCTATTAAAGAAGAAGATTTGAAAGGGTTTCCCCCTTCTGGGGATTTTCCCTGGTCTTGGACCAATCTATTGTCTCTTATGGTTGAGTTGTTGTCTTCTTTGTCACTACATATATTGTTCTTTCTTCAGTTAAGTTTATGATTGATTATACTTCTAATAATTGGATGCATTGTTAATGAAAAAGTAAAATGGGCTAAAGTAATTGCTATATCATAGAAAAATCAGAAACTTTAACAAGGATGCCTATTTGTTCAATCAATATAGTTAGGTTGATGTTAGGACTTGGAGTACAACAAGTTCCTAATCAATCTATGTGGTAGGATTGTTCTACCCAAAGGTATAGTTGATTCCAAGTTGGTATTTCATTCAAGATAAAAATATTACAAGTGAATGGGGGAGCATGAACATTTTTTTAGGAGTGAAATATGTTCTTCATGAAGGGAGTCACTTCATATTAGTTTCACCTAAAATAGAAGGTTTAACTTTCCTTATATTCACTTAAATTGGACTCGCAAGAAAACTAATGATATTCAGAGATGTCCATATTAATACTTGACATCATTAATTGTATTTCAAACCAACACTTTGGAATTCTTTGTAACACTACCTTGAGTGGTGAATTTTCCGACTTTTTATACACAAGCATGCTTTGGTATCCATGAATCTAAGATTTCATATGCCTTCTTTTAGAAATGGCTCAAGGACTTAATGTCTCCATTCCCATATTTTACTAGAGTGTTTTTGGAGACTTGCAATCACTCTAGTATACTTTATTAGCTTTGTCTTTTGGATCACACCATTTTGCATGGTGTTATATCTTTTCAGTAGCTTGTTTGCTAGGAAAATTTCAATTAACATTTTCCTATTTGGATTTGGGTTCAATCATGTTGATCATAGATTTAATTTTGAAGTGGAATGACGAGTTTGTAATATGAAGTAGATGTTATTCTAAATGTAGTGGAGAGTTTTTTTTGGAAGTCTTTCTCAATGAACATTGGTGATAGTTCTTTTGATAGTAGATGGAGATCAGATAATGGTAGATAAATATGGTAAAACTAGTGTATTGTGTTCAATACAAGTGGTAAACATATAGGAATGTGAATCACACCTTGTATGTATAACAAGTTTATGATGATATGTATATATCCTATGTATTGGTTCTTGAAAGGTTTGAGCTTGTATCTTACATAAAAGTTGGTACTTGAATGAAGTATTATAGTGGTACCTAGGCATTGTTTTCCAAGTTTGTACTAGTGTCTCCATGAAATGGAGTATGCAAATGATATATACCTCTATCTAAGTTTTCCATGTATATAACTATAAGAATAAATAGGCATGCATGCCTCTCTTTCATGTGTCCAAGGATGATTTAGGTAAGTTCAATATAGTGTAGAAGCCCCTTTTATGGAATTGTTAAGCACTTGGAGAAATTTTAATGTGCTAGCAAGATATTCTACGAGTGGAACATATAGGTTGTAGACTGTAGGAAGTGCCTAAAGAATAGAAGTTTTACATCTAGGTGGAGTTCATCAAGAAGCTCAATGAACAATGTTCCTAAAGGATGTTTTATTAGACTAGCTGCTACACTAGTTAGACCCTACTTATGATAGGTACCAACCCATCCTTGTTCCTTTATATAGACTTTGATAGTGTGGTCATGACTGTATGAGTGAGGTAGAAGATGTAAGTTCTAAGTTGGAATAGATATGTACTTTTTTTATTATGGAACATTTGTTGCAAAGACCTTGATCCTATGGAAAACCTCACTTGATAACAACTAAGGTAAGTAATCTGGAAGAGAGAGGGTTGGAATGAGTAAGTCCTAATCTTCTTATGTGTGAACATATAAAATATTGTAATGGTTATTATCATTGGAGCTCTTAGTTTATTGTATGGTTGAGATATTTTCTTAATCTAATTATTAATATAACCAAAACAATATCCTTATTTTTAAAGCACATTCATATATTTACATACTTAGCCTTATATTGATTAAATGGATTAATAAACACAATTATTTAATATGGGGTTGAAATATTTTCTAATGAAGTTGTTAATGTGACCACAACAATATTTCTCCCATTCATTCCTTCATATATATATATATATATTCATTCCTTCATATATATATATATATGTTAGTTATATCGATTAAGTGGATTAATGCAACTTTTGGTGTGTTATAATTAACATGCTATTCTTCTTTAAAAGTTAATTCAAATGATCCAATCATTTTATTCTAGGAGCAATTGAGAAGCAAACTGTAACCTGTTTCCAATGAGTGTGTGCATACGAACGATGAGATCCTCTTCATCAGAAGAGAAAACGCTCAAGTTTAGGTCAGGACGTAGATAGTTTATCCAGCGAAATCTGCAGCTCTTTGCACTTCGTTCTAAACCTGCAGCGATGATTATTTATGAGCATTGTATATTTGATGGGAATTCATGTATTTATCTATATCCAAAATTATATTTATATATGTGTATATCTTCTGATCTGATCTGAACTGAACTGAGGTAAAATGTTTATCTATGTGTGTATATCTTCTGAACTGAACTGAGGTAAAATATTTATATATGTGCGTATATCTTCTGAACTGAACTGAGGTAAAATATTTATATATGTGTGTATATCTTCTGAACTGAACTGACGTAAAATATTTATATATGTGTATATCTTCTGACGTAAAATATTTATATATGTGTGTATATCTTCTGAACTGAACTAACGTAAATATTTATATATGTGTATATCTTCTGAACTGAACTGAGGTACAGTTTTTACCTGTGAGTCGTGAAACCTGAGACCATTTGCCTTCCCCATGAGATTGAATGTGATTAATGAGAAGAGCATCTTCTTCATGAGACCATGGACGCCTTCCTTCCAACCCCATGACTTTCACTGCTCCCCAAACCTCTCTTTCGTTATTCAGCAACTCGCAGAGATTTATACATAGACACTCGAAGAATCTCAGTGCCGTAGAATTTTGGGAACATGGATTTGGTATTGGTATAAAAAAGGAGAAAGGAAAGAGAATCTCAGTCCCGCGGAATTTTGGTATAAAAAGGAAAAGATAGAAAGAAATTATTTTAATGTTTAAGAAAGTAAAGATAATTTATAAGACCGATTGTTTTTTAGGTATGATATATTAGGTAAAGCTTCAAAATAAAGGTTTTCAGTTTTCCTACAAGTTTTTAATTAAATAAAAATATAAATTGAAAAACTCCATTTTTATTCCTAAAAGAAGGAGTAAAATTCTGAAAGATAAGCACCTTTCATAATTCAATAATTGTAAGGTATGGAGTTATATTTTTCTTTTACAATTTCAGTGTTGTCTGTATTCTGCAATTAGTGGTTAGGGTTTTTCTTTTCAATAGGAAAAAGTCTTTCTCATACGAATATTTCCATTTTGTATAGTAAATAAAATCATGGTGGAATCCACATGGATCAATTTTTACTATATTTTTTCGGCCTGATTTTCATCTCAAAATATATTAGGACGAACGCTGTAGAAATTTTCCCAAAGCATTTTCTTTTTTTCAATTCAGCATTTTCTTTTATTCATGTATGGACACAGTATGGCCTGTACCAATCATTTTCTTCATATTGGGTCTGCATCATTGTCAACTTCCTTGAAGGAACTGGCTATATATGATAACTATTATGCTTTCCTTATCTTCCTTTTTATACATCCTTGTCTATGCTCCCACAGCATGTTGACAGAGTGTGGTCAGTACCCAGCATTTTCTTGATATTGAGTCAGGATCATCGTCGATGCCTGTGCTGGAACTGCTATATATGACAATTATCCTTTAGATATATTTGTTACATTGTGAACTTTTATATATTTTTTTTTTGTGTAATTTTTTAATAATTTTATTTTTTTTCCCATAAAAAAAATTCATAATTTTCATTGATTTTTAAAATTACAGGTTAAAGATGCTGATAGTATCTATAGTAATAATGGTTATAAACCACAATCTGTACTATTCTGTCCAAAAATTAATCAATCCCAAATATGAAAAACTAATAAAACTTTTAAATAAAATTTTATACCTCAGATCTACTTATTTGTTATACTAGGAATTTTTAATTTTTTCCCAAAATGAAAATCTTCTTCTTTTTCACAATTAAAACGCTTTTTGCAATTCTAATGTTACAGGTTGGGTTTTTTAAATTTTACAATTTTGTCATTCCCTTACTTATTTCTCTGATAGAAATTTTTTAATTGCTAAAATAAAAGAGATTATTCCAAACTTCTGCAAAAGTTTATCTTACCCATGAGCTCAAGGTCAAAAGTTTGTTTCTTATGACTTACGATCATTTTAGTTAATTTTAAATATAATTATTTATGTAATATTTATTATAATTATTATGGTTTTTATTATAATATGTTTTTTTAAAAATATTTATTCGGTTAATTATATTTATATTAAAATTTAATTTAATTTTAATAGAATTATAATTTAAAATATATACAAAAACTCCTGCAAAAGTTTATGTTACCCATGAGCTCAATGTTAAAAGTTTGTTTCTTTATGAATCACGATCATTTTAGTAAATTTAAATAATAATTATTTATGTAAATATTTATTATAATTATCATGGTTTTTATTATAAATATGTTTTAAAATATTTATTTTGTTAATTATATTATATAATTTAAATTTAATTTTAAACATATTTATATTAAATCTTTAATATAATTTATTATAGAAATTTCTTATAAATATGAAATTTTAATGAATAAATTTATAAAATGAAATAATAATATTATCAAATAAGATTAATTACTAATATTATATTTTAATGATGATGGTGACAATATATTCTACTTTATATAGATTTCGATTTATTTAATTTTGCATATTTAATTAATTATTAAGATATGTTTAATGGTTTTTTATTTCATTTTATAAATTTGATTAGTTATTAAAATATGTTTTACTGTTTTTTATTATCTAATTATATAGAAGTGAAATTTTATAGATTTCTTTGTAAGGTTTTAGGCTTTCAGGGACTATGCTAAGGCATTATCAACTAACATTTGACCACAAGTAGACCCTTGAGTTGGAGCCGGCTTTCTCATAAATGAAGATGGTTGCCCACCACTGTTGAGAAGCGACTTACAATATTAAGCTTAGTGGGGAGATTTGAAAGAACAAGATAATAAACAGTGTTAAGGAAAAGACAACATACTAAGATAAAAAAAACTACAAATATATCCCAGCATAGGCCTTTTCATTCCACGTGCAATTAATCACAATACTTGATAATTGAAGGTAGAAGAAAGGAGAAGAACATAAGACCTTAGTTTTAACACTAAGTAAGCAAGTCACTATTAATATGAGATGAAGAAGGAATGTTTGTTGGATATAAAATAATGAATCCAAGAGAAAAAGCTCAACATAAAAAAGGAAATCAACATACTAACACTTCAAGATTTTAATAATCAACTTACATATATATATCTATATCTATATATATATATATATATATATATATATATATATATATATATATATATATATATATATTATAATATATATATACACAAAAATAAATATGAACTTTTTAGCTATGATTTGTATATCATATCAATATTTGATACAACTCATAAATTACAAAGAAATCTAAAACTCAAAGTGTCTCTATAAATACTTGGATATATGAGGATCCTAGTCAAAAACTACAATAATTACATTCATAATAGAAAGAAAAGAGGTAAAGAATGAGAAGATTAACATAGGGAAAGGAGAGAAAACAAAGATATGAATAAAAGAGAGGTGAATCCAATGGATGGATGACTTGATTAGAAAATTTACAAGGAAAAGAACCCCTATTTTTTATAAAATATAGTTTTGTGGTTTAGAAAAAAAATCACCTTCATCCTATTGTTATTGCCACTTTTTATTCTCCTTGAGAACTCGTCCTTTCTCTTCAATTTCGAAACTATTTTACTAAAAATAGACTTGAGATAGATTTGAGGTTAAGGCTTCAAGAACACTTGACCCCTAAGTTGATTAGTTGTCATAACTTTCTTTAAAATAGATTTCTTAGCATTATCATTTAATCTCCAATGTCCTCCCACCTATTATCTATTCTTCAGTCATCATAAGAATTCTTCTAACTATCTTATCATTTGTTCTGAAACTTTGCTAATGTTACATACCCTTCCCCATAATTTCTTCCATCAATTAAAAACATAATCATTAGTGTTTTGTAACTGATTGTAGGTATTGGGATGTTTTCAATTTTTTATAATCACTCATTTAACTAATTCAAACCCATTTCCCATTATGTCAACACCACTTCTTATTGCATCAGAAGCAATCCCTAGGCCCCCATATATAGTCAAACTAGTAAACATGTTTACATCATTTCAGTTTAAGCGTTACTCAGTTGTTTCTATCTAGATAGGTGATATCCTTGTCTGTAATGTATTAATAGACCTAGGGGCGACCATCAATGTGATGACTATGGAAACCATGGAACAAATTGGGTTGGGCCATATTCGTCCCACACCCAACGTGCTTGAACTTGCAGACATATCTAAAATCAAACCCGATGGAGTATTGGATGATGTGGATGTATCTATAGATCTATGGGAATACCCCACACATTTCATTGTGCTTCAGACAAAAAATCTAGTGGGAGGTGTAGGTATCCTAAATTGCCCTATTTTATACCCCATTTCCATCAAAATCAACCTTTGTTTTATCTCAATAAAAGGCTCTTCCTTCGTGCACTAGTACAAGATAGTTACCCATTCCTGCACATGCTCATATTTTATATTAAGATTTATTACAACACTTTATTAATCTTTTTATATAGATTTCATGCCTATTTACATACTTCTTGTAACTTATATTGATTTCCTAGAGTAATCATGGAACTTAGTGTTAATTATGAATGAGTTGACTAGTGCAGGTAGATTCCTCCACCGCCACGAAGACTGTCTGAGATTTTTGACAAGCTAAATCTTCCACGAGGATGGGTATCAATCCTCTAATTTGAGTCTAACTGCTCATGAACTGAAGCAGGATAATAGGTGGCGCACATTTAGGGATTATTCTCCAAAGATAGGTTACGGCCAAGCGAAGTTCATGTGTATTATAACTGCTGACCGAGTTTTTCAGTTTTCTAAGTTTGTTCAGCCGAGAGGCCTGAACAAGAAATATCTATAATTTGTGTAAATGGCCTAAAGTCAAAAGGATATATATGATATAGATAATAGATAGGAAGCTAGTGAACCATCGACTATCATTTTGTTTTATGTAATCTGGTTTTCGCCTCAGCTCTAGGGCTCGACTGCTCTGTAATGTATATTTTCCAAATCGAGTAATACAAGAGAACTGCCATGATTTGCATAGCAGTGTTTAGTTTATCTTTGATGTCCATTTGAAGTGCTAAGCTTTTTTGTTCCTTAGAAGGGGAACGAGCTCATTGGCTAGGGCCAAGCCAACCCAACTCGTTTACCCCTCTCGCTTTCGTTATTCAGAAAGAAGGTGTGGATATTTTGTTTGCTGTTGTGTGATGTTATAGTTTTAATATTTATCTTTCAAGTTCTGATTTAAAATATCTTTTGTAGCTAACGTGTGAAACAGATCCATGGTTTGAGAGTAGATGTGTTTATTTTGCTTATGAAATATCTTTCTCGCATTTCCTTTATTCTCATTCTCTGTTTTAATTTGTTATCAATTAGATCGTGCAAGGAACTCTTTCCTACACCATTGCATGTTGTTGCCTGCACTTTGGTCTAGTCATTCATTGCAGCAACCAATGAATCACTTACCTGCATATTATTTTCAGTTATTTCACAAGTGAATGACTTGTTAATTGAGTAACTGTCTTCAGTATTAAAAGTTCATCTTTAAAAGATCTAGAAGCAGTTGTATCAAATTATCATATTATAATTGCAAAGAACATAAGCATTTTGGGTGAAGTACCAAAGTTGATTAACACATGTGAAATACTTAGGCTACTATTTGATTCTTTTAAAGTGCTTTTATTTCATGAAGTTGATTTCCTTTGCAAAGTTTAATGAATTGAAGCATTTCCTTTTTCACAGATATTTACTTTAGAATTTCATTTACAATTGCAATTCTTTTTAAGCACATCTTTTAGCTCTTTCGAAAGTAACTTGGAGACTAAATCAAGGGAACTCTACCTCATTGCAAGAGCAAGTCTCTTGTCACAGAAACATAGTGCTCTAATCCCTGAGGCTTAGAGCACCTCACTTAGATAGAAGTCTTCAGTAAGGAAGGTAAAATATACTCTTACACATAAATATTGTACCTGCACTAGTGCAAGAAAATTACAACAATGCAAGGATAGGTGGTTTTTGTGAGAGGAAGATCAGAAGGAAGACAAAATTCTACAAGGGCGCACTTGTCAGACTATTGACCATTCATCTAAAGATGAACATAGCATTTCATTCCAGCATTTAAGATTGTTTTTGTTGTGTTGAATTTCTTTACTTGATTTACTTGCAAATTGTCTTTTACATTCTGACACTAGAGTTGCCTTAGTGTTAATTGCCTTTCCAATTGTTTTCTATCTGATTTTGCAAAGCACTTCCTTTAAGAAGTAGGATTAGAGATAGGAAAAGTTCATACCATTTCTGGTATTGCCTGTGCTTTGTCTCTAAGTTTATGAAACCCTCGGCTTGATAATTAAGTGTTGGGGAGTTTGCTCAAGCGTGATTCCTGCACCCAACATTTTTGCGTCATTTCCAGGGAGGCGATTTGAATTGGTAAGAATTTTCCATTTTTTTAAATAGGGGTAAGTATACTATTATTTTTATGCAGTGTGCTTCTATTTTTTGAAGGAATTTATAGGTGCTGATTTATTTTTTGAAACTTGCAGTTTTTATTTGAATTTTGTTTTGTCATTTTCTGAAATGAATTCCTAAAAGAGGTAGGGGTCTGAAGCCCACTAGGGGCCAAAGAAACATTAAAAAATCTGAAACCAAAACTCATATTGGAACTTCTTTTGTAGGCAGAAAGTCCAAACAAACTCAGACTCATCACGTAGGAACAATCCACCTAGGCCGTGCTAGCAGTGGTTCAGGTGTGACACAACCCATAAAGGGGAAGAAGGGGATTGTTGGAATCCATAGTCAGCCTTGTCAGCTTGTTAAGAGTGCTTTGGGTGGAAGAAAAACAATGGTAGATATGGAAGACCATGTAGAAGGAAGTGGTGAAAATCAGGTAAATGAGGAACAATCCACTCTCGGATTCCCAATTGTGGATCCTAATACAGAAGTACAAATGAAAAACATTTCACCATCAGCTCTTCCTCATTTTTATGGTAAGGTACACGAAGACCCAGACTCTTTCTTATTTGAGTTTGATATTTTGTGTAGGAGTTACGATTGTTCATCTAATACCCAAAAGATAAAGTTGTTTCCTGCAAACCTCAAGGATGCAACACTCCACTGGTTCATGGGACTAGGAGGAAACACTATATCTTCTTGGGAGCAAATGAAGAGAGTGTTCTTGTCAAAATATTAGGAATATTGTAAAACTAGAGATATTCAAGATGAAATCTTTACTATTGTGCAAAATGATGATGAGACTTTAGAGGACTACTTGGAAATATTCCTGTATATCCTTCAAAGGTCAAAGCACAAATTTGATCTAAGTACCACTAGAACCTTGTTCTTACGTGGGCTCACGGATGATGCTAGGGATAATTTAAATTTGTTAGGACAAGGGGATATTGCTCAAAAGACTTTTGATCAGATTTCTGACTTGTGCAGGAAATTCTCGAGGAATCAATATAGATCTGGTAAAGGAATTCATAATAAAAATAGAAAAACCGAATTTACTAATGCTATGATTATTGGATTAGAAAACAAAATGGACAATATGAAAATTGAAATAATGAGTGATGTTAGTAAACAAATAGACTCTTTGAAGTTTCAACAGAAACTTGTAGAAGAGCAAGAGATATTGTCTATTTTCTATCCTAAATGTAGAAGAAAGCATCCTTTAAGAGAATGTCCTCTAGATATTAAAGAAACTAATAAATATGCAATTTTTTCAGATAACCATGCTACAGACCAATGCCCCTCCATACCTAGGCTGAAAGCTGTATTGGAGGGGGGACAACCTAAAACTGAATCATTACATGCTATGGGAGCATGAAGAAATTGGCCTTTGGTAAGTGCAGGTATGGTTCGTGAACCTCCACCACATTTTTTTGGTTATAATGCACACTCGTATTCCTATCATGACACTGGTCACTCTTAGCATTGGCAACATGGGAATCAATATCAATATGGACAACCCTACCAATCTTGGAAACAAGGATGGAGAGGTTCAACCCATTCACATCATTCACATAATTCCTATCATGCACCTATGCAATCATACCCTACTACATATGCACATTACCTAATGCATCAACCATCATTTCCTCAACTAAGTCAACCTATGCCACCATTACCATTACCTCCACCATTTCAACCTTCTCATTTGCTTGCTCAATCTTTACCCAACCCCAATAATAAAGTGGTACAAATGATACATTCTATGACCTCGCTTTTGTCATCTAGATTTCAAACTCTGCCAGTTGGAGTCAATGATCTCCAATTAAGATCAGGGAAAGTGGTAACCTCAGAAAATCAAAAGCAGCCCATGGTGGTTATCGATGAGAGAGGAGAGGAGGAAACTCCTGATCATTCTGAAAAATATGACACCATTCAGCCTATCCCTGTACATTCTGAGCCCCTGTCATCTTCTCCCAATTGACCTCCTTATTGAGAGAGGTTAGTTGTGGAGAATAAATATCCCATTCCTGAGTCTACCCTGGCTTATGAGCTTAAGAACATTTTCGTATGGGTACCTTTGCTCCAAGCTATTAAATATATCCCCATATGTACAAAAATCATTAGGGAACTCTGTCTGAAGAAGCCAGGAAGGAGAAGATTGGAACCCCAAACCATTCAATTATTGGTAGAGTAGCAAAGTTAATGACGGGATATATGCACATGGAAAAATATACCAACCCTGGAAACCTTGTTGTCTCCGTTCAGATAGGTGATGTTCTTGTATCCAATGTACTTATAAACCTAGGGGCAGCCATTAATCTTATGACCAAGAAAACCATGGGTCAACTTGGATTGGTCTATATTTGTCCTATTCCCACTCTACTTGAATTGCCAGATAGATCTAAAATCAAGCCTGAAGGATTATTGGATGATGTCGTCATTTCCCTAGATTCTTGGGAATATCCAGTAGATTTCATTGTGCTTCAGCCAAAGAATCGTGTGGGAGGGCATCCCTTGATCTTGGGGTGACCATGGCTTGCTACAACTAATGCTTATATCAAATGTCGTTATGGTGATATGTATATTTCCCATGGAGATTCTAGAGAGAAATTCACCCTATATCCACCTACTAGATCTATTCAGGAGCTCCGAGACACTTTATGGATAGACTACAGTAGTGATGAGGAGACCATGCCTATTTCGTTGATACATCAAAATGCTAAGACCTCATAGGAGGGTGAATTTCAAGACTTCCTAAACAATCTAGACACCATGCCTAATTTCGAGTCATTTGAGTCAGATTTTTAGTCTAGATTTTCAGGAAGGATATGACTCTCTACCTCCATCGTCACCATCTCTAGCGACACCTTTGTGTACTCTTGAGCTTGACACTGCTCTTGTTGAGATTAGTCCAGGTAAATCCTTGTATATTAGTTTAGACTTGGATGCCTCTCAACGAGAGCAACTTGTGAATTTGTTGCGGAACCATCTTGATGCCTTTGCATGGGGATATAAAGATATGAAAGGCATCCCTCCTAAAACCTGTACACACGATATCTATATTTAGGATGGAGCCTAACCTGTCTGACAACCCCAAAGGTGAATGAACCCAGGTCTAAGATATATTGTAAAGGAAGAATTGCAAAAACTCTTAGATGCCGATTTTATCTATCCCATTTCTGACAACTAGTGGGTCTCTCCATTAGTGTTAGTCTCAAAGAAAGATGGGAGATGACACATTTGTATTGATTACAGAGAATTGAGTAAAGCCACTCTCAAAGATTACTTCCCCCTTCCTTTCATTGATCAAGTACTTGATACCCTTGTTGGTAAAAAGTATTTTTCCTTTCTGGATGACTTTAGTGGATATAACCAGATAAAAATAACAGTTGAGGATCAAGACAAAACCACTTTTACGTGTCCATGGGGTACATTTTCTTATCGAGTGCTTCCCTTTGGGCTATGCAATGTTGTGGATACCTTTCAAAGGGTAGTCTTGGCTATTTTTGCTGACCTTGAATGCATATAAATCTATATGGATGATTACTTTGTGTTTGGCGATTCATTTCAGGAAGCCCTCAAGAATCTAGAAAAAGTACTTCTTCGCTGCCAAGAAGCTCATCTTGCCTTGAGTGACAATAAATGCAGTTTAATGTGCAAGGCCAAAGTAGTTCTTGGCCATATTATTTCCAACAAAGGTATCTAGGTTGACCTTGCAAAAATAGAAGTCATTTTGAGTCTTCCTATACCCAAAACTCAAAGGAAAGTGAGAGGTTTTCTAGGACATGTGGGATACTATAGGAGATTCTTTGAGAATTTCTCAAGGATAGCTACCCCCTTTTCCGAATTTTGGCTAAAGAGAGTGATTTTTCTTGGCCTGCAGCTTGCCAACAGTCCTTTAAGACATTGGAGGAAAAATTAGTTCAGGCACTAGTGTTGAGAGGACCAAACTGGTCCCTGCCATTTCATATTTCCTCTGATGCTTCATATATTTCTATAGGCACAACTTTAGGACAGGATGAAGAAAAACAATCTTATGCTATTTATTTCATTAGTAAAAACTTGTCACCCACTGAACTGAATTACACGATTACTAAGAAAGGGTTTTTAGATGTAATTTTTTCCATTAATAAGTTTAGACATTATATTACAAGATATGAAGCTTTTGTGGTGGTGGTGGTGGTGGTTAACGTCCACTGAGACCAAATTGGTCTATCGGACCTACAACTTTCTTAATTTTTACTTGTCTGGCTCCTCGTCTTTCTTGGTGAGATTGGTGTTGTAGCTTTCTTTCTTTTCTCTACGGTCTTCCAATTTCCTTTGTCTTGCATCTCCTTCATCTCTTCTGGTTCTTGAGACATTGGTGTCTTAGCTTCGCGATCTATAGTCGGAGAAGTTTGGTTTAGGAGATCTGCTTCGCTGTTAAATGAAGATTTATTTTCTGCGGTTTTCAAATCCTCATAACTGTTGATTTGTTGGGGCGGGCTTTCTCCTTGCTTTCTTTGAGAGTTGTTTCCTTCTTCCTTGATTTCTTGTGACTCAGAGTTTTCTCTAGAATAATCTTCTTTGATGATAGTGTAGTGTTCTTTTTGTGCTCCTTCCCACCATGTAGATCTGTGGTGGTTTTTTCTAGCAAAATTTTTCTCAGAGGCTTTTGGGCAATTTTTGGCTAGATGCCCCGTCTCAAAGCACGATCGACATCTGAAGAGGACACTTTCATAATCAAGCTTCTGGTTCCACACATAGTCTTTACTTGTTAGGTTTATTTCAGCTGGGAATCCGGCGCTGAAATCCATTTCCACACAGATGCGTGCATAGGTGGTTCTGGCATATTCCTCTGTTTCTGGGCACCTGCAGTAAAATTTCCCAATTGCATTTCCGATGGCTTTTAGCGAGGAGAGATTCCAGAGATGCAGGGGTAGGCTTGGCAATCTCACCCAAACTGGTGCTGAAGTTATCACTGCTGTAGAGGGATCGAATGATGGGTTCCATGGCTTCATGAATAGGCCTGATTTTTCCCCAAAACCAAGGGCCGGAATCTAGAATACATTGTCTGCTTTCAGGATTTTCAAAATCTACTATAAAGAAACCTCTAGCACAGGGGTAGATATTAATTTCATCAGAAATGATAGGCTTCCATACCTCCAAGATCCAATTGTGGAGTGCTATCAGCCGTGGCCAAAAACCATTGAACCGACAAATTAGGGCACTTTCGGAGAACTTCAAAGCTTCATCGAGTGAGTCCTGGACCACTTGGATAGTGGGAGCTGGAGCTTCACTCACGATATGGGCAGGAGATTGCCCTCCAGAGGCGGATGAGCCACCAGTTATTTTTGCGAAGCTCAAAGCCATATTTTACGCAGATCTTCACCAGATCGAAAGCCAAACTGCAGATCTGAAGAGATACGAACGTCTCACTCAAAAAGACTGCCAGATCTGCGAGAAAACTGCGAGATCTGCAAAAGAAAATCTACTTGAAAACCAGAAGAGATCTGCAAGAACCTGCGAGAACCCTGGGTATGGAAGGGACCTGTAAAAGTATTTGGAACCCCCTGCGAGATCTCATATGAGGTACGCTTGAAAACCCAGAAGAAAACCACAGAGAAAACTGCGAGACCGAAGAAGAGAGCCTATCTGTCAGAACTGCGAGAAGAAAACCGCAGAGAAAACTGCGAGAACCGAAGAAAACTGCGATCTCTCACGTTGGAAGATCGCCGCTGTTTCAAGTCATGCTGACGGTTCCCTTGCCCACGATCGGCTGGCCGCAGCAAAAGCCCTTGGCCACAGAAGATGGCCGCAAAACCGCAGAAGATGGCCGATCGGCTGGCCGCAGCAAAAACCTTTGGCCGCAGAAGATGGCCGCAAAACCGCAGAAGATGGCCGATCGGCTGTACATACTTACCATTCAGGTATAAGATATTCGATTAATAAACCATTAACTAGTGGTAGAGTGACTAGGTGGTTGTTATTATTACAGGAATTTAATATTAACATTGTTGATAGACCAGGAAGGTCAAATGTCGTTGTAGATTATATTTCAAGATTAAATAAACCTGGTGAAGCAATTCCTGTTGATGATGATTTTCCTGATGAACATCTTTTTGCTGTGTTAACAAAATCTCCATGGTTTGCTGACATAGCTAACTATTTAGTCACCTAAAAATTACCACATCACTTATCCACTCGTGAAAAGCGAAATATCATTCAGAAAAGTGTTGCATATTCCTGGATCCAAGGAGACCTCTTTTACACCAGAGTAGATCTTATTATTTGTAGATGTGTAAGAGAGGAAGGAGCATTTGATATCTTAAAATCTGCCCATGATGAACCTTGTTGAGGTCACTTCGCCGATAAGCAGACTGCATACAAATTATTATGAGCTAGCTATTTTTGGCCTTCCTTGTTCAAGGATGCTAAACAGTATGTCAAACAGTGTGGTAGCTGTCAGCGAATTGGCCAACCCAATCAAGCCAATGAAATGCCTTTATGTCCTCACGTTATGATTGAGCCTTTTGAAAAATGGGCCATTGATTTCATAGGACCAATAAATCCTTCATCATCAAATAAAAATCATATTTTGGTTTGTATAGATTTTATTACAAAATGGGTAGAAGCTAAAGCTGTTTCCTTTTTCTAGTGAAAGAGTTGTTGTTGATTTTATTTTTACTGAAATATTTACTAGATTCAGTGTGCCTAGAGAAATTGTTTCTGACAATGGATGGTAGCTTATTTCTAATTTGGTACAGGGTGTGATAGAGGAGTACAAAGTATGGCATATGAAATCTACACAGTATCATCTGCAAGCAAATGGTTAGGGGGAGTCCATGAATAAGGTAATTGAGCCCATCTTCACAAGGACAGTAAACATGCACATAAAGGATTGGGCTGACAAACTACCATGACCATTATTGGCCTACCAAACCACTTGGAGAAACAACAAAGGACACACACCATATGAGCTAGTGTATGGGAAACAAGTCCTCTTGCCGATAGAATTCCAGATCAAGACTTTTAGGGCTGCAATCCTATTGGGATTAGATCTCTCTGAAGCATAGCAGCAGTGCCTTCTACAATTAAATGAGTTAGATGAAATCCGAAGGGATGTTGTTCAGTAGAACATCTGACACAGTGTTACCCCTACTTTACCCACAGTATGCATAAACCTATGTATAAACCATTTCCCCCCCAAGAATGTTACATGACCTTAAAGTCAAAGGTTCAATATAAATAACAATGGGTTAAGGCCCCCTTGATTAAAACTCATGTGGAAACCTATATTAAGCCGATAATAGTCTATCCCTTCAAATCCTTTCAACTATGAGGACTTAATCAATCCAAAACCTTTATTAATCCTTATGCCTGCACATATAACCAAACCCCTCTCTTTACTGCTTGGTTATAGTGGACTGACCACATAGACGGGCTTTATCAATGCTTTGATCCATTTATAAAAGAATACACATAAAACATATGTGAACTCACCTTTTCCGCCTTAATACGGATTTTGCACACTTCCCGAGGCTCCCTTTATCGTAATCCCTCATCAGAGTCTTCCGCGCCTCACTACATATCACCCCTTCTGCATTTGATATGCGATTATCGGAAGTGTTTAAATATGCTCTTAGGCCTTTAAAATCCAGGACACAACACTTTATCGCAATACAAGAAATACACGGGAAAACCCACTTTGAGCCATTAAGCCGGATCTCAAATCTTATATAACCTACCCTATAAATATCATCGGGTTCATCTCCATCTCAATCCTTCCATTGTGCTACTCCTCCTCTAATCTTCAATCTCCGATCAAGTTCATCGGCGTATCAGTGATCTCGCTATTGGCACATTGCCATTCCACTGCTCACTATTATTTGACTTTGTTGAAATGCGATCGCCAATCAAATCTTGACCATCGATCTGGATCTCAATCCGATGGCTGTCGATTCAACCGGTCAACAAACTTTCTCGACATATCCTCCTTCATTGATCTACACTTTGTGGATCCAACGATCCATGATGATTTTGGGTGGACAAGTAGCACAGAGAATAACCACCCGAAAAAAAGATTTTCTCTCTCCACTTGAGTGCTACATGTCAACCAATAAGTGGGATCGGGTGAAATCCTCTAAATACCACTTACCACTTTTGCTCCACCCAATATACCACTTTTGTGTATAAATGCGCCAATGCAACATTCCTCTGTCTCCTTTGTGATTGGATCCTATTTGTTGGTTTGTTAGATCCAATGGTTGTTGTTCAACGATACTTCATTCTTTCGTCCACCTCTCTGCTTTGGTTTTTCCCTTTCTCTTCAATATTTATCGTGGTTCTTGGGTTTTCTTCGGGTTCTAGCCTTCGGTTGTTTCACTACACACACCCTCCTGAGCTTGACTTTAATCCTTCTAATGGATTCAATGATCCATCAATATCCTCTTCATCATTCTTCTCTCTGTGTGTTTGCCGAACTCTGCTTGCAATTATGTTATGAAAAATACACTAACTCACTCATAACTTGCCATTGATATTTAACAACACACTTATACAAATGGAAATTGAATTTTTGTACATATATATCAACAAACAATTACATAATGAGACTCTTTGTCTCTCCTCGGCATGATTTTCTAATTAACGACCTCTGATCATCATCTGCTCATAGGCTTACAAACACAACTAAATATCTAACTCTCTCTCTCTCTCTCTCTGTCTAACCTCTCTCACCTCTGATTATGCCTTTTAGGCTTACATTTATACAAAAGGGGCTTCTAAAACAAATTCCTGGTTTAGATCCATAAGCTTCCCAATGAAATCCTAAAATCTCTTCCTCATTCCTAAGTATTCTCTTTAATCCACAAAATCATGAACTAACTCCTAATCTAATATTTACAATCAATTCTCAATCCTCTCATCACTCAACTATCCTAAATCTCTCATGTTCTCCTACATTCGAGAACATTTACAATTATGCCTCACAATATTCAATTAATTCCTATTCTCATTAAAATCACTCAAAACATTAAATAATTACATTAATTCAACACTTAGGAAACCAACTTCCTTGAAACACAAGACCCCCTATGTCTATTAAAATACTATGATAATGTTGAGTTGAATGCTCTTGCATCAGACTCCCCAAGTAAGAAAATTTATGACCTTTTGGTCATAAGTCTAGATAATTGATTCCTCCTGGATCCCAAACATTATTTTGTAAGCTGTCTTTGCTTGTCCATTGTTCTATTACTGTGGTTGTTTGTTGTTGTTCTCTAGGTCTCCATACCTTGTGCTACAATGCTTCACTTGCCCTGCTTTCATATTCTGTTGTTGTCTTCCTCTTGTTGTTACTCCTTTCCTTTCTTGCAGTGGTCTTCTTCTGAGACACTTTCATCATTAACCTTGTTATCAGTTCAATTTCTCTATCCAGTATATCCTCAGTTTGCTGACTATTTTCATCTCTTGATTGATGAACTCTCCTTTTTATTGTTCTTCACTTATCTTGATCGCTTCCTTTTCATCCTTACCTTCATGATATTTGTCTGATCTTGTCCTCCCATTCACCTACACTTTTGAATGGACTTTCCTTTCCGCTAACCTTCAGTTGTATCTTGAAACTCTGTTACTTCAAGAACTTACAAAGTCCCTCTTATAGTTTAACTATTGTAATCCTACTCTTAAATTTCACTCATTCAATATCTGCTAATCATTAGCTAAATTTGCATACCTTTAGCTACCTTCAGGATCTCACCACTCCTACAAATTGGTTTTAGCACATCTTCATGCTTCCACTGCACAAATTTTCAACATTTAGCTACTGTCAATTAGATTTAGAATCTGATTATTTCTTCCAATCTTCTAGCTTTATCTTGGTAAAGCTTAACTATCGACAACAATTTCTCCTTTGCAAAGTTTTCTTCCACTGAGAAATCCTTACCAGTTTCTTCCATTACTGCTTCTTAAGACTTGATCTTATTTTGTTGAGATACTTCATTAGCTGCAACTATCAATCTTCAGTCTATTTCTTTATCCAGCAAAACCCAAATCAGAGTTAAATAAAACAATACCTGTATGATTTCACAAGCAGTCTCCATTCACTCATCACATTCGAGTGAATCTTCATTCTTCAAAACATCACTGTGGATTTTTTTATGTTCCTGCAATCTCTCCTTAATTCTTACTCACCCGCCTCTAAGAACTTAATTGTTCTTCTCCAATTTCAATTTCAAACAGTTCATAATTCCAATTATACAAATTCATTGGCCATAAATCATTTTCGTTACTTTTCTCAAAATATGAACATTCTATCAAAATGCAAAAATATCAAGATTAGTATTTCGCTTACCAATCTCCCAACTTTACTCCGGTTGCTTAACTGTCAGATTAGAATTTGATCTCACTTGCCTGCATACACGTCTTTCCACATATATCTGTTATAAATTATTTCAAAGAAACTTTCACACATAATTTCTTTGTTCTGCTCTGATACCAAATGAAGCAGGGTTACCCCTGCTTTACCCACAGTATGCATAAACCTATGAATAAACCATTTTCCCCTTAGGAATTTTACATGACCTTCTGGTTAAAGGTTCATTGTAAATTACAATGAGTTAAGACCCCCTTGATTAAAACTCACATGGAAACCTCTATTAAGTTGACCATAGTCTATCCCTTCAAATCCTTTCAACTATCAGAACTTAACCAATCCAAAACATTTATTAATCCTTATGCCCGCACATATAACCAAACCCCTCTCTTTACTCCTTGGTTATATTGGACTTACCATATAGACCCTCTATCAATGCTTTAATCCATTTATAAAAGGATGCACATAAAACATATGTGAACTCACCTTTTCCACCTTAATATGGATTTTTTACACTTCCCAAGGCTCCCTTTAGCGCAATTGCTCATCGCAGTCTTCTGTACCTCACTACATATCACCCCTTTGGCATCCGATGTGTGACTATTGGAAGTGTGTAAATATGCTCTTAGGCCTTTAAAATCCAGGACACAACACTTTATCACAATACAAGAAATGTAACACGGGAAAACCCGCTCTGAGCAGTTAAGCCGGATCGCAAATATTATATAACCCACCCTATAAGTATCATCGGGTTTGTCTCCATCTCAAACCTTTCACTACACTAATCTTCTTCCGTTCTTCATTCTTCGATTGGCTTCATCAGCTTATCGGTGATATCACAATATCGCTATTGGCACATCGCCATCACACTGCTCGCTGTTATTTGACTTTGCCAAAATGCGATCGCTGATCAAATCTTTACCGTCGATCGGAATCTTGATCCAACTGATGTCGATTCAACCAATCAACAAACTTTCTCGACAGATCCTCCACCGTTGATCTACACTTCGTGGATCCAATTGTCCATGATGATTTCGGGTGGACAAGTAGCATGGAGAATAACCACCCAAAAAAGTGGTTTTCTCTCTCCACCTGAATGCTACGTGTCAACCAATAAGTGGGATCGAGTGAACTCCTTTAAATACCACTTACCACTTTTTCTCCACCTGATATACCACTCTTTTGTATAAATCAGCCAATGCGATATTCCTCCATCTCCTCCGTGGTTGGATCTTGTCTGTTGATCTGTTAGATGCAACGATTGTTGTTCAACGATACTTCATTCTTTTGTCCACCTCTTTACTTTGGTTTTTCACCAGTTCTTCAATGTTTACCATGGTTCTTGGGTTTTCTTTGGGTTCTGGTCATTCGAATCTTTCACTATGCACTCCCCCCTGAGCTTGACTTTGATCCTTCTAATGGATTCAATGATCCATCAAGATCCTCTTCATCATGATTCTCTTTGTGTGTTTGCTGAACTTCGCCTGCAGCTCTGTTATGCAGAATACCCTAACTCACCCATCACTCGCCGTTGATATTTAACAACACACTTATACAAATGGAAATTGAATCTCTGTACATATATATATCAACAAACAATTACCTAATGAGACTCTTCGTCTCTCCTCGGCCCGATCTTCTAATTAATGGCCTCTGATCATCATCTTCTTGTAGGCTTACAAACACAACTAAATATCTAACTCTCTCTCTCTCTCTATATATAAACTCTCTCACCTCTCATCATTCCTTTTAGGCCTACATTTAAACAAAAGGGGATTCTAAAACCAATTCCTGGTTTAGATCCATAAGACTCTCAGAAAAGTCCTAAAATCTCTTCCTCATTCCTAAGGATTCTCTTTAATCCTCAAAATCATGAACTGACTCCTAATCTAAGATTTACAATCAATTCTCAATCCTCTCATCACTCAACTATCCTAAAACTCTCATGTTCTCCTACATTCGAGAACATTTACAATTATGCCTCACAATATTCAATTAATTCCTATTCTCATTAAAATCACTCAAAATATTAAATAATTACATTAATTCAATACTTAGGAAAACAACTTCCTTGAAACAGAAGACCCCCTGTGTCTATTAAAATACAATGATAATGTTGAGCTGAATGCTCTTGCATCAACCTCTTGGTTCAACAACAATGCAAGAAGTGGCATGACAATTCCATTAAGAAGAAGCAGTTCCAACCAGGTGATTGGGTACTCCTTTACGATTCCAGATTCAAATATTTTAAAGGAAAATTCCATACATGCTGGATGGGACCCTATAAGGTGGTCAAAATGTTCGAAAACAGAGTGGTAGAAATCAAAACTATTGGTGGATGGAATTTTGTCTTCCTAGTCAACGGGCATAGACTAAAGGTATATTTTCATCCCCTTACTAAAGGAGATTTTATGCAACAAGTCCAACAACCATTTGAGAATGAGTCAGTAGGTGATAACACCAACCTATTGAAGAATTGATTCCTTCTTGTCCTTATTAAGAAAAAAAATAATCAATGAAAATAAAAAGAAAAAATGACAAAATAAAAAGTATAAAATGAAAAAAATTTCTTATAATTGTGCAAATCAATTGACTAACATGATTGCAGAAGGATCAACCTAAAAACCAGCATGCTGGTAGGAAGATCAAAATTTTAATAAAAGGATAATGTTACTTGATTTTTAGATATGTTCGATGCCACCAAGAAGAAGCACGTTCACGAAACTGAGCACTTATCCAAGTTTGGGGTAACTAGCATGGACATTTTTATCCAAGTAAACACTTACTTCCCACTGGAGTTATTTTTCCTCCACCAATGTAGGTATATTTCAAGGTAAAAATATTATCCTTCTTCTATTTCCGATTTTGAAATTTCCCACTAAGTTTCTTTTCTAAATTTCCCAATGAATTACCTTCCTCTTCTTCCAAGAAACTACCCTTACCCGATTTTCTAAAATCCCTCTTTTCCCTTGAATTTTTTCCATATCAAATTTCGTTTATACCTCTTGGCGATATTGTTTTTGAAATCCCTACTGTAATATTCCTTCCCATTCTAAAATTTTTACCCCTTTCCCACATCTTTATTCCCTCATAAATTTATTGCAGAATTTGATGCAGTCAATCTAGAAGGCATGTTCGAGAAACACCAAAGGATGGAAAATAATGTTTTGTTGTATAATGAGGCAAATTTTTTAAAGTACAGCTATAGAAGCATGTCCTATCAGATTCTCTTTTTGGTAAAAATATCTAGTGTAAGCACAACGTAGTGCAAGTAGGTTTGGTGTAGAAATACAGTTGACTGTGAAAGAAACTTACACAGTCCTGAAATGGTTTATCAAGGGTTTATGGGCCTGTATTTTTCTACACATGTGTTGATATGTTCTCTCATTCCATGTTTTAATTAATACTTTGTTTCATTAATTACTAATCTAGGAAAAAATCTTTAAAGTGTAAGACGTGTAAGGTTTGAAATCTAATCTTTATTAATAAATGTTGAAATATATATGATTGAATTATGATGCTGACTATGGAAGGGTACTACTGTCCGATAACCTACACTCACCCTCCTTGCAATAATAACACATTGTCTAACCATCATTAACTTACCAATTATACGATCATTATAGCTATTGCATCACCTCCGCTCATACCGCCACTGCATCCAATTATTATGATTCACCTGTAACGAGCTGACATGAATCTACACCCGATATGGGGGGGGTTGTTCCATCATAGCCAAGTGAGTGGGTTTGAAAGCACGGAGGGTGAGGAACCTCTGGAATAAAACTCTCAGAGAACATTGGAGTCACTCAGAAATTCCTTTGAGGGTGTGATCAATGAAGTGGAGGAGGTTAGAAATGGCACCGGTGAGGACTGAACCGTTGTCGCTATAGGAGATTGAACAAACTGCCAAGTACAGGAACAGTCTTGCACTATTGCAAGAATTTGGATTCCTTCCATTCCTACAAAAGTTTGATGGGTTCGACATTGATTCGAATTTAAATAGGAAAGCAATAAAATATAGAGATAACCATATACACAAAGATGCAGCGGAAATAATACTTCATTTCATTCATGGACAATACTGAAATATCTTACAACGGAAATAGAAATAAACCAGCTAGGGCGATGGTAGCTTATCTCTGAGAAGAGATGTGTGGCTACATGCCTCGAAAATGTGTTACAATGAGGCTCGAAGGCCTATTTATTGTTGAGAAACAATGGAAAACCCTTCACATTCCAAAACCTAACCCTAGAAGATGAAACGCCAAATTGTGGGCCCCGTTTTTGGGTAAGTTGGTACATCAACTTCTCGGGGTCGCGAATTGGTCGTATTATCTCTGTTTGACGTGCATGATAGCCCGTTGGAAAGATCTCTCCGAGGACTACAACGAAAATATGATTTTTAGATACAAAAATCTGGCCCGCGGTATATTTCCCAAAAACGTCGTTTAGGCCTTAAAACGGGCTCCGGAAGTTTAGGACCTGAAAAACTGCTAAAAAATAGTAAATTGTGCTATATTAGGAAACTAAAAAACTAAAAGAGATAGTTGTGGGGGTCCAAATGGGATAGGTGGGTGGCCACCAACATCCACTTGGATCATTCCTCCCCCCTTAGGAAGCAATGGTCCCCATTGTGTTGAGTTCCTCCATCTGTTGAACTTATCCCGCAATCTCTGATGTGTCCAGTACTGGTGGGAAGCATGGTCGACGATGGTCCACATTGAACACTAGGTGTAGGCAAAGGAATGGAGGAATGATGTGCACCAAAGCATTGTTTCCTGTAGCCTTGGTACTGGTGTAAGGACTATGTCTGAGTGGTTTGAGCTTCTAATGGGTTCTGGTAAGGCATTCTTTCTGTCGATGCAACCAAACTTTGTTGCCCACCTGAAACTTGTGTGGTACCCCTGTGGGTGAGGAGAAGTTGTTCCTGTGTTCTGTCATGACCATATCCCTTTGCTACTGCTGCTGCATGGAGGAACCCTTTGCGGGGGTCATGGATGTAGCAACGATCTTCCCCTTACTTTGGGGGTGAACCAAACAGATGAATTTCCTGGTCTGGGAGATGAGCTTGTTTCCTTTCTTAGCAATGATCAAAGAGGCAGAGGTAGGTGGGGCTACCTCCGGTATCCTGTATAATGAATTATCCAAAGCAATAATGACAACACGAGGCCTTGACTCATACACAACATGTCGCCTCCACAAGTATGGCTGGCCTAATAATACATCACAAACATCCAGAGGTGTAACATCACACAGTACCTCGTCTGTGAGTGGTTTGATGCTGTAGGGAAGGCGACACTGCTGGCGAACTTTGAGATCTCATCCTTCATGAAGCCACCCGATATTGTATGGCTGCGGGTGTGGTGTAGTCGGTAGGCCCAATCGCTTCATGACCTCTGCTGAAATAAGGTTCTTTTGGCTGCCACTGTCGACAATGAATTGCAGCGACAAACCCTTCACCCACATCTGTGAGTGGAAAAGACATTCCCCCTCCTCTGGCTCTTCGGGCTAATTCTTCTAGATCTTAGAAGTGGCAACAGTGGCGCTGGTATCCGCATCAATGATCTGCTTCCCTTTGCCATTCCCCTTGTCGGGTTCTGGCTTAGGGTCGGAACATGTATCTGATTCGGAAGCCTTCAACTCGGCCACCAGTGACTGCTTGGTCCGACACTCACTTGTGTTATGAGTGGGACTCTTGTGGAACTCACACCACTTTCCTGTGTCCTTCTTCGGCTTTGTGGTGTTGTTCTTTTTTTGCGGCTTCGACGGGTTGTCTTGGGTCACTCTGCCTTGGCTCTGTCCTTTGGGCTTCAGATTTGCAGATCCAAGGTCTCGCTTCTTCTGTTTGAACTTTTGCTCGATTTTGACAGCGTATCAGTATGTTGTGCCGAGTGAGGAGATGTTCAAGAACTCCATCTCTTCCTGGATGTATCTGTGTAGGAAACCGCGGTATTTGAGTACCAGATGCAGCTCAGAATCTTTCATACCCAATTGTATGCGAAGGGTATGAAAAATGTTTGTGAACTCTGGCACATCTTGGTCTTGTCCCTGCCGCAGTGCGGTCCATTTGATGTATTTGTCCTCATAGCTTTTGACAGGGTAGTACTGCTCCTTGATGGCATCCCGGAAGTCATTCCAAGTGGGTGCGGTAGAAAAAAGTGAGCCTGTAGTTTCATCCTTCTGCTTGCAGTAGGTTTCCCACCAGTCCTTGACGTGGGGGGCTGCTTTGAGAAGAGCGAAAACAATCTTTTCCCGACTTGAAAATTGATGAACAGAGAAATAACCCTCTAGCAGATTTAACCATTTATCTACGGCATCTGCGTCTATTTTACCCTTGAAGATGGGGATTTCAAAATTAACTTGTACCTTAAAGGGCGTGGCGTTTCCAGAGTAGCTGCTGAAGCCGATGCGTCACCTCTGGGTAGCCGCTGAAGGATCTGTGCAAAGCTATCCATCATCGCGTTCCTTTGCCGCTCGAGGGCTTCTTCGAGCAAGATTTTGATAGGATCTCCTGCCCCCTCATCTTTCTTCTCATCCGCCATGGGAGGCCGTCGGGATTTTTTAGGCTGGTCTTGCAAAGGTTCGACCAGTTCAAGCCCTAACTCCTTATATCCTGACCTCGTTGGAGACATGCAAAGAAAAACAGAGAAAAACAGACCGCTCTGATACCACTGATCCGAATTTAAACAAGAACGCAAAAAAATACAGAGATAACCATATACACAAATATGAAGCGGAAATAATACTTCATTTCATTAATGGAAAATACTGAAATATGCTTACAACCAGAAATGGAAATAAACCAGCTAGGGCGATGGTAGCTTATCTCTGAGAAGAGATGTGGTGACTACATGTCTCTGAACTGTTCCCAACTGTGTTACAATGAGGCTCGAAGGCCTATTTATTGTTTAGAAACAATGGAAAACCCTTCACATTCCAAAACCTAACCCTTGAAGATGAAACACCAAATTGTGGGCCCCGTTTGGGTAAATTGGTACACCAATTTCCCGGGGTCGTAACTTTGGCATACGATCTCCGTTTGACGCGTATGATAGCTCGTTAGAAAGATCTATCCAAGAACTACCACTTTGGGAAGGGCAACATTGGTCCATGGACCCATGATGCCCCTAGATTTCCCAAAAAAACGTCATTTAGGGCCTCAAAACGGCTCCGAAAGTTCAGGACCCGAAAAAACTGCTAAAAATAATAAATTGAGCTACATTTACGGAAACTAAGAAACTGAAAGAGACAGTTGCGGGGGTCCAAATGGGATAGGTGGGTGGCCACCAACATCCACCTGGATCATGGATGGTATGAGGGAACCATGGTAATGATCCATGGTATTGTATGTATGAAGCTTATATAGAGACTAGAGACTCTACATGGAGAGATGTCAAGGAATAGTCAAGGATTATTGTATGTACAAGCATATGGCTTGTGGAGTATTCTCCTTCCTTAAGGAGTGAATATATGGTGTTGCCCTACCTTAAGGGTTTGATAATAAAGAAGCATTTCTATCTTATTTCTTGGGTTTATTTCTATTGTCTTATATTTTCGTATCAGAGTTATAACACCCTCTCCCACCAAGCATCATGTAGCACTGTGTCCATCATTTTTTTAGAGGCTACCTGATCTGTCTTTCTCCAAAAAGACCAAAACTTGGAAATAACCATGGACCCAAGAGCGGTCTTGACCTCCCTCAACCTCTTCAACATCATGAATGAAGAGGCAAACTGTGTATGATCAATCTTCAACAATGATAGATTGGTGTACTCCTTGTAGATAGTGAGGGCGTTTGTATGATTTGGCACAAAGTTACGGATATGTCATGCATCCTCAATAATGTTACTAATCCAAAACACATCAGAAACAATGGATTTTAGTGCTAAGTTCAATGAATGAACAATGCAAGGTATCCAAAACACTTGTGGATATTTAGATTCCACAATCATGTGAGCAGCGTTGCAAACATGTGCATTATCTGTAATGATTTGCACATAAGAATCAACACCTACATATTTAATAACTTTAATAAATAACTCACCAATAAATTGTGCATCATTGTATTCTCCAAGTGTATCCGCTGCTTTCATGAAAACTAGACCAGTCAAGGAAGACACCATGAAGTTGATGATTGGGTGTCATGTTGGATCTGTCTATCCATCAGAAAGAATGCTAACTCCAAATGTTGGCCATGATACTACAATAGGCTCAAGCATTTTTTGCACCTCTTTTTTTGTCTTCGTCAACAATGTGGTTCTCAACTTCTCTGACCGAGAAGGCACATACCCTGATGGAGCCCCCTGAGTTAGAGCTTAGCACATCTCAATAAATAGAGGTGAGAGCATGCAACATTAAATGATATGAAGTTTTGAGAAAAGAAGAGAGCAATGGTGATCTTCCTGTCTCTCTTTTTGGAAAATCTTGTCCATTGGACCAAGTGCAATTGCTCTTCTTTTTGTTGCTTGTCTCTCAATAAAACTTTCAAATGGAAATTTAGTGGTGGTTTTACTCAAAAATGGAAGGAGGCCTTCACTCTTGGGTTTTTTTTTTTATTTTGAAGCCACATTTTCCATAACAACAGTGGACTCCTTTTCCCATTCTTTTATCTTTTGTAAAAAAACAATTTTACAATCTTCAATCCCACTACCCGGTAAAACCAACAAATGTGTTTTCACACAGAAATATGTGCTTTTGAAAGCAGTGTGACAAAAGTTGCATTTCCATTGCACATTCTCTCCTTCCTTTCCCTTGGTGCTTGTCCCATCCTCTATTGTGACAACAATGGAGATTTATCAATGTTGTCTCTAGGTCCTCCTCTTCCATCAACATTACTTGCAGCAAACTCTTATGATATTGGGTGAGGAGGGACATCTCCAATAGAGACATTCTTGCCCTTCCTTTGCCCCGTAATTGCTGACCTTTGATTGAGCCATTATTGAGCCATGAATAATGTAAAAGAAATGAACAAAACATGCACAAATTTGTAAACAAAAAATCATATACAAACTGTTGTAATAGAAAAAAAAATGCAAAAAATAAAGCTGAAATGCACTTAGCTGGTACTTAAATCTCCTTGTTCAAAGCTATACTCCTTTAGCTGCTTGCTTCAGACCATTCTCTAATTGCAAATAGCTCAAACAATGCAGAGCCAAATGACAAACAACGTGAAAGAGATGTAGAAACATGTCCTTTTTAACAGGCTGCATTCACTATTCTGGGATACTAATATTGAAATCGTGATTCACTCGGGGATTGGGATTCCTACAGAATTAGTACGAATCCTAATAGGACACGTTGAATAGGAGTTTAGGGTATGATTTTAAGGAGAATTGTATCCGACACGCATGATACAACAAGAAGCTAAGTGCTAATGGCTTCTGTTTCTGTAAGGCTGTTGGTTTGTTGATGGGGCACCCACAAATCTTTGATCAGCCCCAAGAATCATCGTTTGGCTTTCTGTTAACAACTTTTAACTACTGGAATGTTAACAACTTTTAACTACTGGAATGTTAATACCGAAGAAATCTATCACACTAATAATTAGAAGCATAAGCACTGATGCACAAAGACGCCCAGACAATCATCATTCCAACATGAGGGACGATGATGTCATACATTCCCTCTCAACGTCATACGCTGTATTTGTCTTAATCTCATTATATTCGTTTAGAATTAATGTATGAATCACTTTAAAGACTGCACGTTCACATGTTAAAATCCATCATTCATCAATATCTGCAATATAACATTATTGTACTGCATTCAAATGCGTCGTGATCAGGCACCTGCATATCGTGAAAACGCTGAAACGCTTATTGAAGATATCGAACAACTTTTTTTTGAGTGACATGAATGATAGTTGCAGTGGTGGCGCTGATGATTTAATCAGACATCTTCAGATTGTTGATACTATCGAATGTCTGGGAATTGATCGACATTTTCAACCTGAAATAAGCGTAGCTATGGATTACGTTCACAGGTTAAGCATTATATATGAATTCGATTAACCATTTATAGAATTCAGTGTTGTATGCACTTTTAGATTCATTCCATGGTCATTAAAACCTCACTTCATGATGTGTGGTTGTTGGAAAGAAAGGGGCATCGGGCCGGGATCAAGAGATTCACTCCAAAATATTGTAAAAACTAGAAAAATAAGATAAGAAATATATGAGTGAAAATGGACGAAGATTGATAAAATTAAGATACGACCAAAAACATTTAATAAACCACAAATTCCAAAAATGTTTGCCACAACTATAATAAATATAAAACCCAAAACCATTAGACCAAGTCAAATTTACCTAAACAGTGGTATTATATAAAAACCCTTAGCATCTATAATATTTTTATTTATTTTATATGTTGTACCTCTCAACATCAGCATAATTCTGATTTGATTATTGTTCACCAGGTGAAATATGTATTGGAATTTCCATGGCATTGCAGAGTCGCTAGATGAGAGGCTCGGAACTTTATCAAAATATATGAGCAAAAGTATTCATGGCTCAAGTACTAACCTTATCCATAAGTTTTGTGTTTCAATGAATACAGAATCTTCGATTTCGACGACAAGTCTTCTCAATAGGCTAACCTATGTTCGATATGTATTCTTTCAGGTCTAATATAAACCAGAAAATTTTAGAGTTGGCGAAATTGGACTCCAATATTCTGCAATGCACACATATTAAAGAGCCTATGTATTCTTTCACGTCTAATATAAACCAGAAAATTTTAGAGTTGGCCAAATTGGACTCCAATATTCTGCAATGCACACATATTAAAGAGATGCAACATATCTCTCGGTCCACTGGCATTTGAGATTAGGATATGATAGATTATGTACATCTAATAATTATGTAGAGGTTGATAAGCTAGATTATCTATCTGATCATTATGTAGAGATTGATTGCTTGTCAATTTAGTGACGTGACCATCTGCAATGCATATATTTATAATAGGTGGTGGGCAGAGTCATATCTGCCGCAGCTGAATTTCTATCGGAAACGTCAGGTGGAACTTTGTTTTTGGGCGGTTTTGAGCACATTCGAATTTTGCAGTACTAGAATCACTTTCACAAATCTTTCAACAGTCATGACAGTTATGTGGAGGTTTACCTTTACACTAAAATCTGTCAGTGTTAGTAAATTTTACAAACCAGTAATTAGGATTTTTAAGTTAATACAAACTAGTAACTAGGATTCCTAAGGTGAAAATTATGGATTCTTTAGAGGTGAGGTGATTTTTCCAACACCACCCTCAAATTCAACTTGGGGAAATCAAATCTGAGTCCAAGCTCTCATACCATGGGGAGGTTTGCTGTTACAACAAAACATTACAAACCAGTGACTAAGATCCCCATAATGAAAATTACTAATTCTATAGAGATGTAATGATTTTTTCAATAAGTTATAGAATCTAGATGGCTATAAAAACTTGGACGAATTCAAAATCTTCACTGAAGCCGTGAGAAGGTGAAGTCAATTTCAAATTGTAGCGACAATCATGTAAAAATTGACCGCTATTCATTTAACGTTGTGGAACAGCAGGAAGTTTTTATTTTTACTTTTATTTTGAATAAACATGTTGTATTATTTTACTTTCAGATGGGATAGTTCGTTAATAGGCCGCCTTCCAGACCACATTAAAAAAGTATTCGAGCTCTTCGTGAATACGAATACATCGCATGAATGGACTGCTGAAGTGGAAAAGATTCAGGGTGGCATATGGCAGCGTACATACTAAAGAATGGCGTATGTACTCTTCTCATATATATTATATTCTATTATAGGCAACTACTCAAAAACATAAAAAGGTTGTTATTATTCTGTGTGAATCAATGAAATATCTGACTGGTTGACATCATGGTTGCCATCATTTTTAGTGGGAGCGATACCTTGAGTCTTATCTGCAAGAAGAGGAATGGATAGCTGCCGGATATGACCCCTCGTTTAATGAATACTTGAAAAATGGTCTCGCTAGCTCAGGGATGTGTGTCTTAAATTTGATTCCGCTTCTGTTAATGGGTCAAATTCTGCCGGGCGACATTTTGAAGAAAATAGTGTATCCATCCAAGCTCCAAAATGCCTTGGAATTGACGATCCGACTCAACGACAACATCACAGGTTTTGAGGTATTTGACAATATAATTAAGCTTTATTTTAAACAGATGAGATTAGCGTTTGTTTTAACATTTTCCATTAGAGAAGGAACGCGGTGAGGTGGCTTAAAGTTTAGAGTGTTATATAAAATAATTAAATGTATAAGTTTACATTAGGTGGTTAAGAAATATTTCATCTCATATTTTTCATTGGGATACATATCACTTAGTTTAGTTTTCATGTTTTTTTATTCTTGTTTTATGTTTTTCTTTTTTTTTTCTTTAGTTTTTTTTATGTGTTAGATTAATATACTGTAAAATGAATCAAAGTGGGAGTTAGATCTAGTTAAAAATTAGTCAAAATAAAAATGAATAGACATGATTGTCATGTAAATAATTTATATAATTTTTTAATGTTGGGTACATTGCATTTAGGATTTTATTATTATTTCACATAGGTCATCATTTAACCCTCTTTCATACATTATTAGGAGTATATCTCACACTTTTTCTTTTACTACTTGACTTTTCCTACCATTTAGGATCAAGCGGTGACATTTAGGATGATATGTGAAAGTAACTCAAAATTAATTGGGCTATGGCATAACAATTTCCTCTCAATTATTGCACATTACTTTGTGGCTAAGGTCCCTAATTACTAATTTGCATTCTTATTTTTATTTTGAGAGATTACCTTATCCACTCACTAACAAACATATCCCTTTTTTTACATGACTTGGTCTCTTTAGCTACTTAGCATTTTTTTCCATCAACCTCATTCTCCCTTCTCTCTTGTTTATTGTAGCTAGTCTAGTATTTTTACACAACTAAATCTTATGCTTGTGCTTGAAATCCTTCACAGTGTCACAAAATCAAAGAGTTTATAAATAATACTAAAATTTTACTTCAAGTTTGACAAGTTAGGAAATCCGATAGAGAATTTACCAACTCACTACAATCCCCACTCCTTTCAATTACATTGACTGGAAGCTAAAAATACAATTGTTCTTTCCTAGAAAGGGACTCTACATTATCACAATGGGGATTAAAATTGATCTATTTCAACCATTAAGAAATCGAATTGCTTCAAAAGAATGGATGAGTTTTATGGGATACTGTGTTTGGCGATCCCCTGAATTTTTATTTCATGTAGAAGGTTGACATCTCTCGTCATGTTTGGACCACATTGAAGGTATTATTTTAAAAGTGAGTTGAGAGGACAATAGCTAGAGAATCATTAGATTACATTGGATCAAAACAACTTTAAGACCTTAAAGGGATTCTTCTCTAAGTTTAAGACTTTGATGGCTTAGGTAAAATCTTTGACAAAGATTGCAAAGGCAAAAATACATAGAGAACAGATTCAAAATTCGCAATGGAATGAACAAATCTTCTGATCATTCAATAACAGTTAAATAAACTACATTGGAGATAAGGAAACAAAAAACAATTAATAACTAGACAAATTCCCAACTAAAACTCAACTAAACTCAACTAACTAAAGTGAATCAAAAGTAACTATGACACCTAACAGACATTGATATTAATGCTCTCAACACCCCCTCTTAATATCAACTATTACAATTATTGGCCCTTATAATGCCCAAGTTCTTTCTTTGAAATTCAAATACTTTTTTTCCTAGTGGTTTTGTAAAAATATCTGCAAGTTGATCTTGCGATCCACAAAAATCAAGAAAGATATCCCCATCATTGGCAAGTTCATGAATGAAATGAAAGTGTGTGTGAATATGTTTTCTCTTTTATGAAAGACATGATTTTTGGATAAAGAGATGGCGGAGTTGTTATCATAGAAAATAGGAGTTGGCTCCGTTTGAACATTTGAAAGATCCTTCAATCTCCATCTCAACCATACTATTTGACAAGATGTTGAAGTTACAGCTACATACTCTGCCTTTGTAGAAGATATTGGAACAATGGGTTGTTTCTTGGAGGCCCATGAGATCATATTTGTGCTTATGTGAAAATCATACCATGAGGTTCTTTTCCAATCATCTAAGCTTCCTACATAGCCATTATCTTCGTAGCCTGAAAATGAGCAATCTTCAGAATGTGTGTAGAACAAGCCATAGTCTAGTGTCCCAACAACATATCATAAGATTCTTTTTACAACCTTCTAATGGGAATGCTTGGGTGATTCCATATATCTCGAAACAAAACTAGTTGCAAACATGATGTCAACTCTAGTTGCAATGAGATACAAGAGACTACGAACTACACTTTTATACAATGCAGAATCAATTGATGGTCCTTCATCTTGTTTACTTAGGTTGGTGCCTAGAGCAATTGGAGTGTCAGCTAGATTGCAACTGGACATTCTAAACTTTTGAGTATGCCAGTGGCATATTTTTGTTGACAGATAAAAATTCCATTAGAAAATTGTTGAATTTCAATTCCTAAGAAGTATTGCATGTAAGATTTGAATTTTTCTATCATATTACTTGTATAAAGCATATCATCAACATAAAAGCAAACAATGAGAATGTTATTGTCATGAGTTTTTCTATAAATATTTGGATCATGGCTACTTCTATGAAATCCACTTTTGATGAAGTAAGAGTCAATTTGACTCTACCAAGTTTCGGGAGGTTGTTTCAAGCCATATAAATATTTCTTCAACTTATGAAAATTATGCTCCTATCGTGGAACTTCAAAAATAGGGGGATCATCCACATAAACCTCTTCTTACAACATTCCATTTAAGAAAGCATATTTTACATCAAGTTGAAAAAATCTCCATTTGTGTTGAGTTGTAGTGGCTAGAATAGTTCTGACAATGTCTAACCTTGCTACTAGAGCAAACGTTTCACCATAGTCAAGACAAAAATATAGTGAGAATGTAATGCCTCCTCCCATTTTTATCCACTTTTACAATCCCTTTGGGTAAATGTGAAACATAGTGCGATTATGACAATACCCAACCTCCTAGCTCTAGTTAAGAAAGTGGGGCCTACAACTGATACCTTATAAACACAACTTGACTTCCTACATGGACTACAGATCACCCAGGAGCTAAAGAAACACCCTAGGTGGTCAATCCTTGAGTTGGAACTTTGTTTCAGTGACCTAGACTCCTAACCACACCCTTGACATTGGTTGCATGTGGTTGAAGGCCTCCAACCACACTCACAAGCCTCGCTCCATGCGGTTGTGACCTAAATTTCTCAATTTAGTGCCTGCAGTCTTGAGACGTGAGCCACAATTCTAGGCCAACCTCCAAAATTGTTGAGACTTCTCAGACTGATAAATGACATAAGGACAATCATATTCACATAAAAATTTGAAGAAGAACTTGACCTAACCAGGCCTAACCATGACAGTCATTTATTCAAACATATGGTGAACATGTAAACTATAGGTTATGAATGCATATCTAATCATAGGCGTTTGAAACTTATCTGAGAATCACCAAGAAGGTATAATTCCATCTCATAATAATTGCAATTACACTTGTTATCCCATGCATTAATTAACTAAAAATACTTGTCATATCGTAAACAAGTCATCCCTAGAGCACATTACATGTCCATGCTTATAACCAACATATAACTAGATTATTAACCATATCAGAACAAACATGAAATCGCTATAATAACCAATACAAGTGTTCATAAATCACAATAAGAAAATATATGTTATTAGCTGATGCAAAATCCAACCAAGTCAGACACATCCACGTACCACCTAACCATAGATTGGGTTGAACCAAATATTTTATTTCATCCAATCACTCTCATGCCATATTCCAAGTATGAATTTAGGATATCAAGACATAAAAAAACCAAGTATTTTCAAAGATTAAATCACCTCCACCTTTAGGCTATTATGATCTTGCCAAAATGAGTGAAGAGATCACAAAGCCCAAAACAAGCTTGAATGCTTCAAAGTTTCTTCACCATTACCTTAAGCAGTTTGTTTGTCTCCACCCACTATCGAGGGCTTTTTGGAGATTAAACCACCTCCACCTCAAACCCTTGATAATTTTCCTGAGACTGTCTCACCCAGTTCCAAAACCTTCTCACAGTCCAAAGCTCAACCAAAAATGAATCCCATCACACCATAACTATCCAAGAAATGGCAAGGTAAGGCTAAAACAAGTTTCGAACAAGATGAAACCCATGGAAATGACAACAAATGAACCAAATAAAAAAAATTGAATGTACCATGCATTCACACCTCAACTAGGATTTACACATGCAACCTATTACGTGCAAAATCCTCTTTCTGAAGTCATTGATCTAACCTTCCTTGCTTGTCCTTTGCTTGTCCCTTTCCTTCCTTTTCCTTTCCTTGTCTTTCCTTTCCTTACTTGGTTTCTCCTCTTCGTTCTCTTCTCTCTCTCTGAAACTAATTCCAAAGAAAAACTGACAAAAGGCTCCAAACAAATCCTTTGATGTCTTTTTATTATTGATGGCTCTAATTTCTTTATTTTTCTTTAGTTTTCTTCAATTTTTCCTCCTCATGCAAATATGTGACCCTTCATCTCCCTTTTCTCCTATTTTCCTTTATTTTCATAAATAAATGTCAATTAATGCCTCTTTTACTTTGCAAATTTCCTTAGTAATAGATAAATTGAAAGTGATACCCACTAAGATATTTTTCCCAACATTCAGATTGGAATATGCATCCCATGACTTTGGTCTTATTATTTTACCTTTATTAACCTTTATTACAAGAACTTTTAACCCAGGGTTGTCGCAAACCCCTTCCCCTTATGGGAACACCATCATCGGTGTTCTATGACACCTATTACCACAAGACCACTAAAGAAAAACATACTTCCTATGGAGCTTTATAATTGAGCTTGAATCAACATTTACAATAAACAACTGTTGAAAACCATGACCGACATGGAAAACATACCACTTAGTGGAGCTTTATAACATAACTCATTATGGTATTTACAATTACGACCACATATACTTATGCACATTTTCTTCAACCAAACAATAATCATACTGTCCATGGATCTTTATAAATCCAGCTCGATATAATTTTTGTAATAAATTACTCATATATACATATGTGCATTTTCTTTAACCAGCAAATAAAAGGATACGATGCCTACATCAACAATAAGAGAATCGAGAGGCTCACACCTCAGCCCTCAAAGTAATACTACGATTCACCTCCTTCCAAAGAATTCTAGAATCCACTGCTAAAGAAAACCTGCATCGAATGTCCAACACTAACATCCTTCCGCTACTTGTTCCCTCGGTGAATAGTTACCAGCTCATTGTTTCAAGGCAAACTCCCAATGTGTTTATGATTCCACCTAGAAATTCTAATGACAAAAATAAATTCATTCCCCGACCTTACCTTATCTTCTACACAGTCCCTCAAGAAATCTGGTCACCCCCTTTTGTGTAGTCACTCACCTTCCAAGTTCTGTGGCATCCCCTACTATACTACACAATCCCTCGGGCAATCCATCCATTGGCAAGGTTTCTTCGCATTGAAAGGTCGAGCAACCAAGGCATATCCCTACCTCAAAATCATCATACCGGGCATAGCATGGTCATGGAAATAAATAGACATTAATGGGTACCAGTGTCCCACAATGTCCTCGTTCCTAAATGCTTTACCATCATACTATTCCTTGTGTGTGTGTGTGCATGTGATTATTGTTATAATTGGTTGGCCTACTCTTTTGGCAGTTGGTCATAGCAATCAATCATATGGATTCATGGACCTTATTCCTAGCCTCCTAAAGCTCCAAAATTTCTACCCCTTTGCATGAAATATATATGAATATAACAAGGATTGTATGTATGCATCTCTCTCTCTCTCTCTCTCTCTCTCTCTCTCTCTCTCTCTCTCTCTCTCTAATATATATATATATATATATATATATATACAACATTACTCTTCACTATAATATATGTGTAAATTGAAAAAGCAGGCCTTTAGCCGCAGCTTAAGTTTACCTATCTAAGCCAATATACGATGATACCAAGGCATAGTATGCAACCTTATTTCATATTATATTCAAATAGACATTTATTTAAACAAATATTTAGTCATTTCCTTCAAACATAGTCCATTCAGACCATTCACCATCTCATAACAAATTTGAGATTCATGTGCCATTCTTGACTAGAAATCAGCATAAAACCAGCTCAATATCTCATACAATAATTTATCCATTATTCAATGAAAACACACAGGAAAAAAACATTTCCTCAACATTATTTGTCATTGAAAAACACATTAGTCATATACATGACCTTCATTAACCCACTATATAGTATTATCCATTCACCCAAGAATTAACATTAACAAGGAATTGTATCAACACTTTAAACATATGTATAACATTCATATGTACAAGAGCTTGAGGAAACACTTATCTTATACGGTAGATATAGCAACTATGATTTAGACTATTACTCTCGGACCAAATTTAGATTGGTCTACACTATGGACTTTCTTGCAGCCAATCACCCCCGAGTTAGATTAGAGCTTGAGGAGGATTTCATATGGGATTAAAGCAATACAGTTAGCTAGAGTAGGGACTCTAGAGGCTACACTAACTCCACCCACCAACTAGTTAGTTTCAACAATTGAAATAGGGAATCTAGAGGCCCAACACCTCCACCCACCAACTATTCAATCAATGGGCTTAAATAGAGAATCCATAGGCCCAATACCTCCATCCACTAGCCCAGCAACAACTTACAAAGGTATGCCACCTCCACCCTCATTCAATCAAGGGAATATATAGGTTCTTCACCTCCACTGTCAGGGTAATGTCCTTAGTAGCTCCACCCAGGATTGGGAATCTAGAACACACTGTAATGAAACCAAAAATACAAGAAAGAAAGATCTATACCATTCCTTACCAAGTCTCTAAGAAGCAGGCCTCCATGCAAGCTGGCATGGGAAGCCAACGATTAACCATCTCCACCCTCTAGTCTATTGGGGAATCTAGAGGGTAGTACTCCTCATTTGAGAGATGTCCTTCCATCTTTCAATGTTCAATTGAAATATCAGTTTTCGTCTTCCTGTAACAATTGCAAAATTTTTACTTTCTTTCCTCCTTCTCCTTCCCCTCTCCATGTACCCATCTACTATCTCCTCCACCTTTTCTTTCCTACCTCTATGACTTGTTTTCCCTATTTATTCATGATTATCTAGGCCAATGAGGTAATTCCACATGCCTCTTAGCTCCCCATTTCCTTCATTTTCTTATTTTATATTATTTTCTTATTCCAATAAAAGGCCAACCCTCCCTTACATGCTCTTGACCAAAAATTGTCTTCTCAATAATGTGGTCATCTCCTCTTTAAATTGTTGTACCTTTATTATTGTTTATTATTTCAAGAGGCATTCTTTATGTCCTTCTTTCTATTGAGTTAATATATATAACATGTCCCTTTTAGCACACCTACCATCATCCCTTGGTTTTCATTTAAACAACTCATGATTCTTTCTAATCCCAAGCAATCTCCTTTGCTAGCTCTGGAAATCTATGTTCCATTATCTCAACCCATTTCAGTACAACAACATAATTACAATATTTACAATATGGGGAATTAACAAGGAGCTGTCACACCAGAATTTGTGGAACTAAAGTTGAAGCTAAAAGTAATGTTAGATAAGTTTCATTAGACTCCAATGTTTCACCTCAAGGAGCCGCAGTTCTATTTATAAAGAAGAAGGATGGTACATTGCAATTGTACATTGACTACAAGTAGTTGAATAAGTCCATAGTGAAAAAAAGTACTTGCTATGGAGAGTTGATGACCTATTTGATTAGTTGAGAGGGACCAAAATTTTCTCTGAGATAAATTCAAGATTTGGTTACCATTAGGTACGAATTAAAGACAAAGGAATCCAGACAACAACATTTGTGGTGGTGCCGTTTGGGTTCACAAATGCCCCAACCACATTTATGTGCTTGATGAGCAATATCCTTAGCTTACATTAGATAGATTTGTATTCGTTTTTGTAGATGACATCCTAGTTTACTAAAAAACCAGAGAAGAACATGAAGAGCATTTGAATCAGTGTTTTAATTGTTGTGGAAACACAAGTTGTGTGCAAAGATTATAAAATGTGATATCTTCAAGTCACAAGTTTAATGCTTGGGGAATGTCATTTCTACTATATTTTTCAAATGCGGTCAAATTCCACATTGGATAGCTCAAATGACCGAGATGATGATTGCATTAGATTCATGTTTTTGAGAGCACCAAAATTTACCTAAAGATCACCTTATTTGGACAATCGAAAGTTGAGTTTCGAATTATTTCATTCATATATGTATTATGGAATGGGTCAGCCATAACCACATGTGTAACTGCTTAGGTTAGACTCAACCCAAAGTAGACCCTCAGGAAATCCTATAAATAGAAGAGATATGAAGCTCATTTGGAAACTTTGATCAAGCCATTTTCTCTTCTCTTATTATCTTGGTTTGCACAGGTCTATCAAAGGAAAGTTTGCACAAGGGTCCGCAATCTCAAGGTCAAAGCTCGCACTCATCTAGCATTTTACAGTTCCAGGATGCTACCATAGAAATTGAAATTTGAGTCTCTAGATGCTAGCACAGAAGCTTATGAGAGCATCCAGAGACCTATATACTCTAGTAGAAAATCTGATGAGAGCATCTAGGGTTTCTTAGGAAGATATGAAGGCATTAGTCCCTGGACGCTCGCACAGAGTGGTCCTGAGAGCATCCAGGCCATCTCGGGTGCACGCATAGAAACCGGAAAAGAGATTCCAAGGGTTTGGAAGTAGATCTAGTGAATTTTACCTCGGACGCATGCACATAATGGTTTGGGAGCACCCAGGCTTCCCTAGATGTTGGCATTCAATTCACAGAGAGTTCCTAGATCTATTATAGACGCTCACACAACTCCTCCTACCTATGTCAAGGACTCAAAGATGAGATTTCAGTCTTTCAAAGATTCCACACAATGTTCAACAATGTTCAGCACAGTGAGATTAGTACCTAGCAGTTGTCTATAGTCAGTGACAACATATTACAGTCATCAAAATCATAGTTTTCTTTTTATGCATGATTAGATCTGTTTCATGGATATCGTAGTTGTCTTGTTGCATAGATAAAGTTATGGATCATTGCAGTCTCTTTTGCTAAATCATTTGGTGATGATATAAGAAGAAGAATATTTGCAAGGCTTTTCCCCATACTGGGTTTTTCCCTAGTCTTGGACCAATCTTGGTGTCTCTATGTGTGTGCATGCTTTTCTCCTATTGTTCCTTTATGTTTTGTTGCATTGATGATGATGATGTTGTTATTTCTATATAATTTCATATGTTTATAGATAATAGTGTAGATCTGAATAATGTAATGATTGTATGGGGTCAACTTAATGTATTAATGATAAAATGAAATTGTCAAAGCAAAGAACAATGTAGCCCTATGAAAAATTAACATGGAATTAGAGATGGGCTGAAGAAAAGCCATGGAGATCACCCCAATGATAACAAATTTGATGGAAGAAAGAAGAGGATGGTAGATACCTAAAATAGTTCCTGGGTTTGAATAAAATCCTAAGAAACTTTATTATTGCAGTTTGAATAAAATCGTAAGAAACTTTATTATTAGGGTTTGATGGATTCTATGAGGTTAGGGTTGGAGAGAAACCCTAGTTTATGGAAACGACAAGAGATATGAAACATAGTATGGTAAATGTGAATATATTCAAGCACTTGTGGGAGATTTGATGAAGCCATAGATGGGATAACCCCTAGTAGGACTGTTTGGACAACTGAAGGCAACATTGATATATGGACCATAGACATTGATGGCTCTTGAAGATTGGTTGAAGAGGGAGAGGATCACCTCTCATTAAAGATAAATAATTTTTTGATTTATGATGCCTCTTACTTGTGTCTAGATTTATAGATCTAATGATTATATTGATTGATTATATGTCTTGAATATGTATTTGAGTATATGGATGTTTCTCACCTCCTTGATGAGATGTGATCAGTGGATCCCTCTTGAGGATCATTTGATATGCGGGAAGAATAACTAGATCTGGAAAGAGGTAAAGAGGTACTTGATGAAAAGGTGACAAGAACTACAAGCTACTTATAAAAAGGTGCACAGGTATTTGAATACCACAAGGCATGCATGGTATGTTGTATTTCAACTATAACTTTGGATTGCTTGGTAAGCCCTAAAGTATGATGAGAATGTATATTTCTCTAGTGGCCTATAAATGCATATGCATGGTAACCTGGATTTATGTTTCCTAAGACGAAATGATGCACCTGGTGTTGAACATTTTGATCTTATTAAACTCTATGAGGCTATCTAATGTTGACACATTGATACACTTGATGACTGGCTAACATCCATCCATTGGACATCTTGATCCTATAAAGAAGTCTACCACCTTGGTTGTAGTAGATGATATTCTTGATACTTGTGATTCATGGGTCACGTTGGATTTCACATATAAGGATAACTCATTGACTCTTATACATGGGTTTGCTAATAATTCTTATGATAAGCATGATGAAAGCATAAGGAAATATCGATTGACACTCTCTTTATTTTGATGAAGTTTTATTGAATCACCTTGATCTTATGGATAATGAAGAGCACGGTACCCTTGATGTTAGAGGTATAAGTGTAAGATTGATATCTAGATCTCTTACTAACTATGGCATATCTGATTGTCCTTACTTGATGGAGTGACTTGATAGAAAGTGTCATTGTGTTCATAATCTCTGAGATATGATGTTGCATCTATATGATACTTTGAGTCTAATAGTTGATGAAATATTAATATCATGATGTTGATAGACATGATATATATATGTTTATGATCTAATAGATATGTTGTTGCTTGAATCTAGCAAAGACAAGACTATGACATGAATAAAGATTAATGAAGTGGATTTGTAGTCAGAGGGAGAATCTCTTCTAAAAACTCTTAATCACACAACTATTTGCATTTTGTATTTTTGAAGTATGACTTATGTGCATCTGACATTATTGAACTGTAGCAACTCTCATATTTGAATCCCATACGAAAATTAGGGTTTCTTCTCTAGACACAGTCACAAAACTAGGAAATCTCCTCCTTGGATGCATGCATGCTAAGGACTAGAGAGCGTCGAGAAAGCTAAAGATGCTCCCACGATAACCTGAAGGTAGCATCTAGGGGTTCGACTACATTTGACCATAATTTGAAGGTTTCTGAAGTTGTTTGAACTCTGAATCAAGGTGTCTCTGATAAATTCTTCCACGGTAATCTAATTTCTAAAAATGTTGGGTTAAATTGTTGATCAATGTGCATGAGGTTAGATGTTCACCTAGGAGATGCTAGTCCTATAGATTTGTGGAATATAACATCAATATCTACAAGTAGGAAAAGGTCAAATGTTTTCCATAATATGAACATGCAGACTGAACTTGTGTTTGTAGGTGACCGAGACATACATATAGCTATGCCACTATGTTTGTGCTACAAAAGGTTGGCATGATTTGGCTTACTGATATATATGAACAGTGTTTTTTCATGATGCTTGACAATAACTTTGAATTGATGATTGATAGATTCTTTGACTATAGATCTACCTATGAAAGCAAATTTGGACTTGACCTGATGACTAATGATCTGATTTAATGATTATTGGTTTGCCCTAATTTCTATGCTATGTGGGCATAATGACTTATGCGGGTATTCAAAAAAATGATTTTGTATTGGCCTCCTCGTTCCTAACACAATGGTTGAAGTATTGATACCTATGATTCAACATGAACATGGAACCTACATGACTTATCCTCCTTGTATGCATTTTCATCTAGTGACAAAAATTACTTATGTTATTATTATGACCTGATAAAGTTTTGATTGATACTACATATCTAATTATAACTTGTTGGCATGATGAACTCATGATTTGATATGAGCTCCACCTGTCTCCTGGTTGAAAGTATTGATAATGTGATAATAATGACTTTGATAATGGTCATGATCTTACTTATGAGCTTTGATAAGATACTTTGTTGATGTGATTATGCAAAATTGATTTACGTAAGGCTGATTATGATGGCTTAGCAAGACATTATACTTAGCAAATTTCATGAAGCAAGCTCCCCAGTCCTGATATATCTATATCTCGCAGTGATTTGATGAAGTCATGATGATGATTTCCAAGATATGGCTTTGATTTTGATTATGGTTTTTGTTTTATATCCTGATGATCTACTCTTGATATGTGATGAGCCTCTGATGATTTAAATAAGAGGGAGATAGCTTCTTAAGCTTGAAATGATGTATCGTGGCATGTTTAATCAATTTCTAGAATTTGGGAAAGAAATTCCATAGTGCAAAGCTATTGGAAAAATGGTTTTGACTAATGGAAATGAAAAGGCTTGGACACTCCTATTTGAAATTAAAAATATTTTTGAACTTAACATGGCATCCGATGGTTGTTTGAAGCATTGATGTTCTATTTTGAACATCCATCTATATATGTATGCTATATATATAACCTGAATCAATTCATGATTGAGATGTTTCATTCATATAGAGTTTCAACCAAGCATGCTATGAAATATTTGTTAGGATATTTTGACACATAGGAAATAGTTAAGTATAACTTGGTCTAGTGTAGAGTTAGGTAAAGTGTGTTTGCTTAATATGTACTTTTGTAACTTACAATCTGACAGTCACGATTTGTAGTGATCCGATGGATCATTCTCTCCTCGGTATTATCAACACCTGATCTGTGGCTTGAGACCCGATTGGTCCATGATCTCTATTTAAATAGCATGGAGGGCCATTTGTAAGAAAAATCGCTCATGAGAGAAAATTATGTAAATTTTCATTCTTTTAATAATAAATTTCTTGAAGTGACTTCATTGGCTTAGGCCGTGGACTATTTCCCTCTTTGAGGGTTTTAACCATGTCAACAATACCAATGTATTGATCTTTGATCTGTTTGTGAGTAGTGTCCTTTGGTGTTCTGTCTGAGAAACTTACCCTGTAAATTCCTACATGGTGTCAGAGCATGGACTCAGGTTTGATTCCCTCGAGTTGTTTTTGAGGGGGGGTGTTGGAAGAATTGCTACACCTCTATGGAATCTATAATTTCCACCCTGGGGATCCTAGTTACTAGTTTGGAACGTTTATCAACACCTTTGGGTTTTGGTCCAAGTTCAAGACCCTTAGAATTCTCTTGGAAGGTGTTATGGTCAAGAAAGAAGATGGTAACCTTATCTATTTTATTCTTATTAAGTTGGGATCAGCCTACTCTATGTTTGTTTCCAGCTTCCATTCTATAAGAGAAGCCTTCATTTCTCAAGGACAATACTAAAAGTCCCCTTCCATTGATGCCTTTTGTGATTCTTTATTAAGAGAACAAGAAAAACTCTTACATCTTGGTCTTCTTAATATTGGAAACTCTTCTAAGAAATCCTTAGCCGCTCAGTAGCAACCAAATTCAAAGAATCCTAAGACGTTGTATCCTAAAAAGAATGGTCCTAAAGCAAACAAGGGTCCTAAACCATTTCAGTCTCAAAATGAAAATTCATTTCAACAAAATGAGAAGGCAAATAAAAACAAAGGGAAGAAGACTTATAGACATTGCCACTTTTGTAATCGAGATGGCCACTTAGAATCTAAATGCATTAAGAGGATGGAAGCCTTGGAAGCAGCAATGAAGAAGCATAACATCCATTTGGAGCACTCTCCAACTTCAACTTCATCTTCAGGAATAACAATTTATGCATGTGGTTGTCAAACATCTCGGTCTAGCTATGTACTAAATTTATATTCTTCTTCTCATTCTGATGAGTGGCTCATTGATTCTAGATCTTCTTATCACATGGTAAAAAAAAAGCCATGTTTTCTTCTTTAAATGATTGTAACACCAAAAATATATATGTTGGTGATGATAGATCCCTTAGTGTTGTAGGGACTGGAACTGTTCATATAGACAATGGTCAATTTAATGATGCATAATGCGTTAAGACCTTATCCTGCAACCCTCTATCTGTATATCAGATAACTCATTCAGGTGAAGGTAAATCGTTGAATTTACACCTCACGATGTTGTAATCAACAACCCAAGAGATCCTAGACAGATTTTAGCTACTAGCATTATTGATGATTCTACAAGGTTCTATAAGTTTAACAACTTTGGCTCATCAAATCTTCCCTTGGTATTTGTTGCTCATAACGATGAAGTGAGAAAACTTTGGCATGAGAGATTTGGTCACTTAAACCATCGTGCCCTTCAGAATCTATGTAAAGAAAATATGGTGACAGGTCTTCCAATGGTATCTTGCAGAGATGGTGTTTGTTCCAGATGTGTACTTAGAAAACGTCACTGAGATAGTTTTGAAAAATGTGCCTCTTCGCACACCTCAGCACTTTCACAGTTTGTGCATAGTGATTTATGTGGTCCAATTCCAGTTGTTTCATTCTCTGGCTACAAGTTTTTGTTAACTTTCATTGATGATTTCTCCAAATGCACTTGGGTATACTTCTTAAAACTGAAGAGTGAATTATTTAACATGTTCTTGGCCTTTAAGGCCTTTGTTGACAAACAATATTGAAATAAAATTCTTAAGCTAAGATCTAATAATGGTGGAGAATATGTTAACAACAAATTCATCAAATTTTGCACTAAGAATGGAATTCAAATGAAACATATTTTTCAATGCACTCCACAACAAAATGGTGTAGCTGAAAGGAAGAATCGCACCTTAAAGGAAATGGCTAATTGTGTGTATCAATCTAAAGGACTCAGTCTTAATTTTTGGGCAAAAGCAATTAACTGTGAAAATTACATAATAAATTGCACTCCTACTAAGGTTTTAAATAATATCACTCTAGAAGAAGAATGGAGCTCAATTAAACCAGATGTAAGTCACTTTTGTGTTTTTGGAAGTGAAGCATGGGCCCATATTCCACATGAGAAACGTAAAGCTTTAGAACCTAAGAGTGAAAAATGTACTTTTGTTGGATATTCTGAAGATGTCAAAGGATATATAGACTTATTCCACTTAAGTCCAAAAATGTTATCATTAGAAGAGATGTAAAGTTTGTTGAAAATATATCAGCCTACAAGCCTAGTTCAGCAAATGTGCCACCTCTCGCTATCCGTTCTACTTATGAAAGCATTTCTTCTTCAGATGATGATAGGGAGGATGACATTCCCCCCCGCCACGTTCTCAGGATCCTCCTTCAGCTCCTCAGATTCCAAAATGGGTCTGTGTTACTCGGGATGCAGTAGGTGCTCTTACTGGTGATCCTGTAGATTAGCCACGTACATGTTCTTAGTTTGATAGAGCCTCTTCTTTACCATCTCAAGATTTAGCTAATTATGATCTTGACACCTTTGCAGAATCTTCAGGCCATCCAGATTGGGACATAGCTATGAATGAAGAATATCATTCATTATTGGCAAATGATACATGGGATCTTGTTCTTCTACCAAAGGGATGAAAACTTGTTAGATGCAAATGGGTTTACAAAACCAAGTATGGACGAGATGGGAAGTTGATAAACATAAATCTTGTCTTGTTTCTAAGGGTTTTTCCCAAGTAGAAGGCATTGACTATACTAAAACCTTCTCCCCTGTTGCCAAAATGAACTCTATCTGCCTTGTTCTTTCCCTTGCTACCTATTTCAAATGGGCAGTCCATCAGATGGATGTTAAATCTACCTTCTTGCATGGGGACTTGCATGAAGAAATCTATATGGAACAACCTATTGGGTTTATACAAACAGATTCTAGTCTTCTATGTCGGCTTAAGAAATCCCTTTATGGTCTCAAGCAACCCCCTTGGGCTTGGTATGCCAAAATGGATAGTTTTCTTTTAGAAATTGGATTTTCTAGGTGTCATTCTGATAATACTGTCTACACCAAGAAAGTTGGCAAGTCTCTTATCATTCTTGTTCTTTATGTTGATGATATTATCCTTACTGGTAGTGATCCCATCCTTATCATTCTTGGTCTTCAAGTCTTGCAAATGAAGGAAGGTATTTCTCTTTCCCAGTGCAAGTATGCCTATGATCTTCTACGCCATTTTCACATGGAATACTGTAAGCCAGCCCCTTCTCCCTTTCATTCTGGAGCCAAACTTTCAGTCACTTGTACTTCCGTTGAAGTTGATCCTACCTTATACTGTCAACTTGTAGGAAAACTTTTGTATCTGACCCATACTCATCTTGATATTTCCTTTGTTGTTGGCCTTATTGCTCGGTTTATGAAAAACCCACATGAAAGTCATTGGAAAGCAGCTAAAAGAATACTTTGTCATGTTCAAGGTATAGTTCAGTTTCAGATTCATTGCAATGTAGAAGCATCTCCTCTATTGGTTAGTTTCACTGATTCTGATTGGGCTGGTGACCTTGATGATCGAAAGTCTAATGCAGGTTATGTATTCACTCTTGGTTTAGGACCTATACATGAGCCTATAATAAACAAAGTTCCATTTCTTTTTATTTAGTAGAAGAAGAGTATTGTGGTGCTATAGAAGCTAGTAAGGAAGCCCTATGGATTTGTCAGATCCTATCAGAGTTTGGCTTTTAGCAGCAACATCCAACTACACTTTGGTGTGATAATCAAAGTGCCATTCAACTATACAAAGATCCAATCCAACATTAGCGCAACAAACACTTTGAACTGCACGTGCACTTCATTAGAAAGCTCATTCATGCCCATGTTCTTGAAGTGAAATATTTTTCAATAGATGATCAAGTTGTAGACATATTGACAAAGGCTCTCAGAGACGTGAAGTTTACTAAACTTCGATTTATGGTTGGAGTTCAAGAAATTGTCACTAAGGCGGGATAGGCTCTAGTGCCTCCTTCTTTCTTCTATTGTGTCATATTTATACATCTTTCAATCCTATCCCAAGTTGTTCTTAAGGGGGGATGTTAGGATATTCTGACACATAGGAAATAGTTAAGTATAACCTGGTCTAGTGTAGAGTTAGGTAAAGTGTGTTTCTTTACTATGTACTTTTGTAACTTACAATCCAATGGTCACGATATGTAGTTATCCGACGATTCATTCTCTCCTCAGTATTACCGACACTTGATCCATGGATTAACACATGATTGGTCCATGATCTCTATTTAAAGAGCATGGAGGGTCATTTGTAAGAAAAATCATTCATGAGAGAAGCTTACACAATTTTCATTCTTTTATTAATAAATTTCCTGAAGTGGCCACGTTGGCTTAGGCCGTGGGTTGTTTCCCTCTTTGAGGGTTTTAACCACGTCAACAATATTAGTGTATTGATCTGTGATCTGTTTGTGAGCGGTGTCCTTTGGTGTTCTGTTTGATGAACTTAACCTATAAATTCCTACAATATTTACATGAGTTGTTCTGTTTTTTAGGATAATCTATTTCTCCTATGATATGTGACTACATGGATGTATTACTAATACTTGAGATTATTATTGCTAAGCACGTTTGGATGTTGCTTTAGTATGAGATCTGCCATGATATCTTGTATGAGAGGTGCATATCATGACAAAGGTTGAACATGATGCTGCTAGCATGGCTAGCGTGAGGTAGGATGAAGAATCTCCTTAGAGAGTTGTATGAGCATGATCTGGATATGACTTGGATACATTATGAGATCTGGTTGGCAAAAAATCCCATATTTATAGTTGGGAGCCAAAGAGGGAGGTGCATCCACCTCATTCTCATCAAGGTCATTTAAATATGTTCTAAAACGAAGGCATCCTTCACTAAACCGTAAATATCTCTCTGGACCTACATTTGTGATGGAAAAGTTAGGTAAAACCCCTTCTCTTGAGGTGAAAGATACTACATGTGGTTTCCTAGCTACAAATTATGAAAACAAAGTGCTTATTTTTCATTTCAATGGTTTTTGGCCTCCTTCATTAGATCTCAAGGAGTGGGTTCACCAGAACCAGGCTCTAGATGTCGTAGTACATTTCTACTCAAAATATTTTTGTTATGAAACCAGCTCACAAAAATATAGAAAATAGTGATAAACTACTTATAATTCAGCCTCTTCGAGGGGTAAACCCCCTTTACATTACACAAATGAACAATTCTTGGATGATACAAATGAGAATACCTCATTTCTATATATAGGAGTCTAAGGGTCATAATATAATCAGAGTCGACATAACAATAATAATGTAAGGGCACAACAATAACAATAGTGGGCTTCTATGGGGCACAATAATAAAAATATGGGGACTACATAGGCACAACAATATAACAAGGGGGTTGCGATAATAACAATAAGGGGTTACATTAGTAGTATAGGGACCTAACATGTCCGTCTCCTTAAAAACTAGTTGTCCTCAAAGCTTGAGTTTTGGATGCTTCTATATAAAAATAATCATCCTTCCATGTTGAATCTTTAGTGGCTAATTTCTTCCACTTGATGAGATACTTTGAAATTGATCAATTTTGATTCTGTCAATTTCTTAGTTCTATGATTGCTTCAGGTTCCAATATGATTTTACCTTCCTTGTCAATTCCCGGCAATATTATTTTAACTGGGATCTTCTAGAAATTTTGAATGACTGCCCACCCTGCTTCATCATTCTTCCATTCATCCCTTGCCTCATTTACCCAATCTGGTTGGATAATATAAATGGCGCAAAACAATGCTTCGACATCCTCATCCTTTCTTGACAGTGCATCTGCAACAACATTTTTCTTCTCTTTTTTGTAGATGATTTCAAAGTCATAACCCAACATCTTTGCGACCCATTATTGTTGTTCTTCTAAAGATAATCTTTGTTCTAAAAATTATTTAAGATTATCATGATCCATTTTTACCTTGAACTATCTTCCAATTAGGTAAAGTCACCATTTCTTAAGTGCATGTAGTATTGCCAACATTTCCTTCTCATAAATATCTTTCTTGAGATGTAGCCGTAAAGATACCCAATGGCCTACAACAAAATTTCTTTCACTGTGATGTTGATCTTCCTGTTGTTCCAGTCAATTATGCACCAAAGTGGCATTATCCTTTAAAAGTTGGAGAACTTGTTGTTGATGCTCGATGTGATCTTTCACTTCTTGAACATTTTTCTTCTTAATATGTCCTTCTATCTTAATAGTTTGAGGAGTGGTAATTCCGGCCAATGCATTACAATATATGGTCAGATTCATTTCTTCTTTCTCGATGTGATCTTTCAATTCTTGAACATTTTTCTTCTTCATATGTCCTTCTATCTTGAGAGTTTGAGGAGTGGTAATTCTTGCCAATGCTTTAGATGATATGGTCAAATTCATTTCTTCTTTCTCTGGGGTTCGTTCCTGGTGTACATCCTCTTATTTTGATGTTTCTTGATCCTTTTCTTCCTCCTCTTCATAATCTATGTAAAATAATTTCTTCTCAGAACACTTGTGACCTTTAGTGTATTTTCTATCACAATTGTAACAAAGCCCTTTTTCTCTTTTTTCTTCCAATTTTTTTGGTGTAAACCTTGTATGTTGTGTAAGGCTAGGAGAAAAAACATTTCCAAAATTATAGTCGTGAGTGGTGGTATTCCTTGTTTCCATAATTTCACTTTCAATTTTTCCTTCCAACCCGAATGTCTTCTCCAGTGAATCAGGTTCATAAAGTCAAACCTCATGTTGAATGTTATCCTTTAAAGTCCCTATGAAGACATCAATCCTTTGCTTCCCAAGAATATAATTTACCCTTATATTCAATTTTTTAAAGTCCTCAATGTGCTCTACCATTGAACCTTTTTTTTTTAGATTTATCAATTAGCTAAAGAAGGTGTTTCTCTTTATATCCTCATAATGTGCTATCATTTCCTCCGTGAAAATTGACCACGTCACAAGTGGTTTACGAGAAAAAATCCCTTCATACCATAAAAATTGATCCGATTCTAAATATAAAGATGCAATACATACCTTTTCTAATAGTTGCACCTCATGTAAATCAAAATATTGCTCCATCTGTACTATCCAATTTAACGGATCCTTGCCATCAAACTTCCTCATATCACCTTTTCTTAATTTTAGGAGCTCGATCTTGAAACCACTATAACTCTGTAACATCAGATCTCCAAGTTTGAAAATTGCGTCCTGCAGTAGCCCTCTAAGTCCTCTTTCTAACCCTGTAAGTCTGATCAAGATTGGATTCCGTAAGCAAAAGTTACGTCAAATCTCCAACGATGACCTGATTATAGACTGGTTCAATAGAATGAACTTGTACGAAGTTCCACGTGTCACTATTTCAACCTTAGGACCTGAAAACAATACACATAAATTTCAATCTAAGCCTCAAAGAGAAAGTTATGACGATTTTCCCAAGGTCACCTATTTGGGATGTAATTCGGGAGCCTGTAGAAACCATAAATTTCTTCGACCATATCTCTGAAAATATAACAAAACAAGTTCTGAAATTCAAGCCCAAGCTTCACCAAGTTTTCGACTCAAATGGGTTTTAATTTCAGAGTCTAGATCTTCATAGAAAAACAATTATAGCAAAAATTCCACAATGACCTATTTGATATGGAATTATGGAGCTTGCAAAAACCCTGACTTCCTTAGATAAGATCTCCGAAAAAATAGTGAGGCAAGATCTGAAATTCAAACCCAAGATTCAGCGAGATTTCATCTAAAATGGGTTTGTTTGTTAACTTCTAAAACGTCGTAGAAAAAAGTTATAGTGAAATTGCCACAATGACCTATTTGGAGCAGCGAAACCCTAGAATCCAAAGCTCTGATACCAAATGTTATGAAACCAGCTCACAAAAAGATAGAAAAGAGAGATAAATGACTTAACCTCTTCAAGGGGGCAACCTCCTTTACATTACACAAATCAACAATTCTTGGATGATACAAATGACAAGACCTCCTTTCTATATATAGGAGTCTAAGGGGTCATAATATAATCAGAGCTGACATAACAATAATAATGTAAGGGCACAATAATAACAATAGTGGGTACCTATGGGGCACAATAATAACAATATGGGGACTACATGGGCACAAAAATATAATAAGGGGGTTGTACTAATAACAATAAGGGGTTACATTAGTAGTATAAGGACATAACAATTTTTTTATTGATACTTTTAAGAAGTTAGAGGACCGACATAAGGTTTTTTATTAGGGACCATGGTTTTGGGGTCAATCTGATCTCTCCCTTCATCATTGGTTTACAAATTTTAATCCTCTATCTATTTCAAATATTTCAACTCCAGTATGGGCGAGGTTTCCCAATTTTCCCATCTATATGAAACATCTCGACGTCTTAGAAGATTTGGGAAATTTGTTAGGATTCTTCATCAAAATTGACTTGGAAAGGATTACGAAAGGAATTCATGCATTTATTTTCATTTGTGTTGAAGTGGACCTTATAAAAGGATTTCCAGAGAAAATCCTCCTTAAATGGGGAAATAGAGTTTATTCCCAACAAGTGGATTACAAAAATTTGACCTTTTGTTGTAGATCTTACCAATAGCCTAGACACCTACAAAATTTTGGCCCATAGTCACAAGGAACCTCTTTTCACCTTTAATCCAAGTAGAAAAATTGTGGATTGCAATGTCTAAAAACAACCAACGGTTCTAAGTTCATTGTGGCTCACATGTCAATTAATTATCAAAAGCAGACGACTCTTAATGCCATCATTTCTCTTGTAGCCCCAACTCAAACTCATGATATGCCATCTCAACCATCAGGGGAGGACACTCACCCATCAATTTGTATGGGCCAAAATTCAACCATAATTTTCGCATTCGCAATGAGTGGGAAAAAACACACCCACGAATTAGACCTTTGAGATAGTGACAAGGAGCCAACAAATATGGATGAGCACTTGGCAATGGAAACATCTCATGGAAAGGAAGTGGTTGTATAAGACAATCTCTAAGATTAGATAGAGATTTGGAAGAGGAAAGGAAAGGAAGATAAACCAATGTATAATTCTTGAGCCTAAATTTCAGAAGGAGAAATGTAATGTTGTGTAATGTGATTAGGAGAAGATTGATGTACTATAATGTGATGTAATTCATTTTGGATGGATGAATAATATA
>APFE031698239.1:97838-112275 GCA_000404065.3 Pinus taeda | reverse complement strand
TCTGGATTACTTTTACAAGTTAAGCATTATATATGAATTTGATTCACGATTTGTAGAATTTAGTGATTGTATGCACTTTTAAATTCATTCCATCGTCATTAAAACCTCACTGCATGATGTGTAGTTGTTGGAACAAAAGGGGCATCGGGTGTGGATCAAGAGATTCACTCAGCAAAGATCTCGACTCTACAGCTTTCAGATTCGGGCACTCAGAACGCATCGATACAACGTCTCTTCGGGTTAGATAGATTAAAATATACCCTTGATGTCATTTGACAATTAAATAAAATTATTTAATACTTCAGTTCTCACAGAATATCATGCAATCATGAAATAAATGTTTTTGACAATTTCAAAGATGAGAATGGGCAATTCTTCTGCAATTCTAGTGGTGAGAAAGGAAGAGCTGGTAAAGAAGGGAGAAGCATGTTGTCATTATTTTGAGCTTCAAAAATTTCGTTTCCTGGAGAAAAAGTGATGGAGGAGGCAAAGACATTCACAACACAGTATCTAAGCCAAGTGTTAATGCGACACGCTCTAGCTCAGATCGATCAAATCCTTACGAGAGAGGTTAGCTGCAAACCCTTATTTTAATTTCTGGTTAATAGGATGGAAAAACACTGATAATAATTGTGGTGTTTAAAATTACAGTTGTTGTTATCCTAACAATCACATTAGAGAATAATACATAATGTGAATAATACCATGGATTGTTATAACCCAAAACTATTCTTAATTTTATCTAAGTCACTCTAACCATATCCCTTAAAACTTGCCACCATGATATCTTGCCAAATAATCTATTCCATAATATGATGACTTTATAGGCCACTATACTACATGTATGCTTGAACAAAATCTTAAAACCTTATAACAATTTGTACTCATACACAACATGTATCCTCAAAAAAAAAAATATTACAACTTACTCAAAAAAATATATATTAGTTAAACACCATCACGCACTAGCTGCTTCACTAAACATCAAGACCATTTACTTCATCTTCCTTCTCTTATTATATCTTTCCCAATGCATAACTTCATCTAACTTTTCAACACAACTTGCACTTGCCTGACTACAATGTCTTTTCTTTGCACATGCATATCTTTTCCTTGGAGCTTCTCTATCACTTCCAGCTAATCCACTTGTCTTTACGCATGATTCACTCTTATGACCTAAAAATCTGATCTCTCTTGAATTTCCTCATTTCGATCCATTACCTCAGTTTTTTTCAAATGAACGGAGGCAAATGATAATAATGTCAGCATCACAAAGAGCCTCAGGACGTTGTGGCCATTTCAATGTACCCCCCCTCTCCCTTTATTTCTACATCTGAGTCGAGGTAATTGGAGTTGTCTTGGGTTAACCACAGTTTTACATTTCTCGAGTAATAATGTCTCATTTCTCTGTGCTAATTCCACCACCAACTCAACCCCGTAGAAAATTCTAAGTGCCTGACAATGTGCAGCTTGTCGTTCGACCAAATCACTAAACCTCGCATCTCCTTGTCATGGTTGAACTACAACCGCCCTCATATTGGGTCTTATCATTGATCTCGAACTAGACAAATTAAATGGCCTTCGAGTCATAGTTCACCCCCACGACTCGTAGTGATTGATCTGATTGACTCTCTGCAAACTGCCATAGATCTCATCACACGTTCGACATAGTGGGACGTACTCCATGGATAAGAGTCTTATAGTCATGCTTCCATGCTAATCTCCATGGGCATTCTTAGGTAGATTGCATATTTGGAGAATATCTCTAAATCTTATAGAGTCTAGAATATCTTTTCCAAAATTCAGAGTCAATTGTTTGACTTATTTTGGGAATATTCGATAATATGACCATCACAAGAGACATCAACTTAATATCCCAAAATATCCCAAAATCTTACAGTCAAAAGAGAGATCAAATTTGGAGAATATCTCTAAATTTTATCAAGTTAATTGTTTGACTAAGAATATGAAGGTGAGGAAAGGAGAGATCAACCTATTTCAGGCTTATCCTTGAATGTGAAGGTGAAGAGAGATATTACAGGCTTATTATTGAATGTGAAGGTGAAGAGAAATATTAACTTTAGAGGTTATCTAAAATCTCAGTCAATTATTTCACCCCTCTCCTAATGGTTCCTAATATTCCCAAAATCTAAAATTAGCATATTTGAATTTTCAACTAAAGCAACCTTCATCCTAGAAAATGTCTCCACCATCAATTTCGGTCCCATCTATACCACTAGTACTAGTACATCTTGAAATTTTGGCACCATCTGTACCTTATCTAGGTAGCTTCATCTTAGGAGTTGTCTGCTTCTTGTCCACATGCAACCTACTCAGCTACATCCATTCTTGTTGAAATGCTACTTCCAACTGCAGCAGAAACACTACCATTGCAGTTCCCCGCTATTTCCATTTTCTTCATTTGCGTGCGATCAAATCGCAGATCGCTATTGCACATTAACCTGTTGCACCCCTGCTTTGCGCCGATTGCGATTTCACGATGCAGTCAAATCGCAAATCACAAATCGCGCTCATGTTAATGCTTCACTTGTTTTCTCTTCCATCGACGCAAAGTTGCAATGCGACCCAAATCACAAATCGCATATCTCACCCTTTTCTCAAAATCAAGGTTGTTGTACAACCCTGCCGCAAATGAATTTGACGTGAAGTAGAAGTTTCATTTACCGCCAGTTTTGTCAGTAAAATAGTAAATGTAATTTACTCTGGTTGGTAAACGTTTGTAAGATTTTAATTTTTTATTTTTTATTTTCACGGGAGTATGGCAAGTAAAACCATATATATGCCTGTTTTTGCTTTTGTTAATGTGTGTGCAAAGGAAAAACTCGCCGCAGTGAATGCACGAAGAATACACACAGCAGTGTGAAGTGATTGTAATGTTGTTGTTTTGTTGAGAATGTAATAAGAATAACACATAGTAGTGTAGAAGTGTGAAGTGAGGGTAGACGCAGCAGCGCCCGGTAGAAATTTTTATGCACAACAGTGCGATGGTAATGGTGTAGTTGTTCATTGAAAAATGAGAGAAGCGTGCAGTAGCACAAGGTCATGAATGAAACTTTTATGCACATCAGTGCAGAGATTGAAATGTAATGCAACATGCAGAAGCGTGAGTTTTTGGTAGTTCGTTGGTGAAATACGAAGTGAGGTGCAGCAACACGAAGGTAATGCATTACCCTGTTTTGTTTTGTAAAACATGAAATGAAATATACATGCAGCAGTGTGAGTATAGTTTTTGTTGGTGAATATGAAAATGCAGCACACAGTAATGTGAATATGTTTTAGTTGTTGTTTGTCATGAGATGAAGGAGAAGCACAGTAGTGCGAATGCGCATCAGCGCGAGGGTAATTTTGTTTTGTTGAGAGAACATGAAATGTAATGCGCAGTAGCGTGAGAGTAATGTAAGAAGCTGTTTTATGCAAAGCAGTGCAATGATAGGGAGATGATGTGAGACGTAGCAATGCACATATATTGAAAGTTTTACAAACATAAGTGTAATGTTTTTCAGGAGAAGACATAGTCTGTAATGCACAGTAGTGCAAAGATATTACAGCCTGAGTGTCATTGTGAAGAGCAATCCGAATGAAGATATTTTTACACACAGCAGTGTAAAATCTCAAAGTAGAGACAGAGTAAATTTATTTTGTGTGGAACTGAAGCATTCCCTGGTTGTAATCCCTCTGCTAAGAGGAAGATGCTTTTGTAACAACAGTTTTGAAATCCCTCTATGTGAGGAAGATTCTTTTGTAACAACATTTGTGAAATCCCTCTGTGTGAGGAAGATGTTTTTGTAACAACAGTTGTGAAATCCCTCTGTGAGAGGAAGAAGATTTATGTAACAGTAGGTTTCCTGTTAATGAATAGAAGTTTTTTTTGTGTTGTTGAAACTCTGTTTGCAGCAAAACAATTTTAGTTTCCGCTGTGTTAAGATCCTACAAAAACAGAGCATTGTTCTGTGTTCAATTTTGTTTGGAATCACCAGAAATTCCCAACATTGGTATCAGAGCTAGTCCAGGCTCTTTGAAGGTGTCAAAGAAGATGAAGGAAGGATTTCTTGTTGCAGCAACTTCTCCAGCAGAGTGAAGACTCAGTCAATAAAAATCCAAGGTATTTCTCAAGTTTTTTTTGTGTTGCTGATTGAAGACACTCAGTGATTTTTAAATACACAGTTAGATATTTTGAAGCATAGTTAAGAGTGCAAATATGGCTGTAGCCAGCACTAGCATGGGTATTTTTAATACTCAGCTCCCACTATGCAATGCGAAAAACTATGACTTTTGGGAAATAACCATGAGAGCCCTTTTTGCCTCACAAGATTTATGGGAATTTGTTGAGGATGGTTTTGAAGAACCAGCAGATGAAAATGAGTTTAATAGTTTAACTCAGGTAGAGAAAGAACTGTTGAAAAGAAATAAGGAGAAGGATTGTAAAGCCCTCTATTATTTGTATTGAGCAGTGGATGAGGATGTGTTTGAAAGGATAGCAGCAACCGAGAGATCCAAAGTAGTATGGGAAACTCTGAAGATAGCCTATCAAGGCATGGAGAAAGTGAAGATAGCAAAACCTCAGTTCATTGAGGAGAAAGCTTGTGATGAAAGCATAGAGAAAACAGTGAACGTTAAAAATTGTTTGTCTCATGATGAAGATGATGAGGAGATGGCTGAAATACATCTCCAGACAGCAACATCAATACAAGGGCAGCAAGAGACATCCTTGAGAAGAAATGAATGTGCTTCTCTAAGCACATCAGAAGGAGGAAATTCAAGTGCTTCTTCAAGCACTTGTATTCCAAATGAAAGAGGTAAGAAATTCAGAAATTTAAGTGACATTTATGAAAAAGAGGCAACAAATGAAGGCTTAAACTCTTTGTTTGCTTTATATTGTCATGTTTATGACCCTTTTCATGTCGAAGAAGCAATTAAGGATAGGAAATTGACAGAACCCATGAATGGGAGAAAGGAATTGAAGTTCCTTGAAGATCTCGTTAAAGAGTGTGGAGTTCAATACGTAACTCTTACCAAGATGGCCGAGATGGGATTCATTTCCAACACGCTTATCAATATGACAGAGGAAGAGATTGGATATTTGATGAAGACCCTCATAGAACTCTATTATATGGATCTTCTTATACGGGAGAGATATGGAATTAAATCTACCACAAGAGTAGAGAAGGAGCAGGTTGCAGATATTCCGACCAAACCATTGGGGCATAAAATTTTGAATTTTTAATGAAGTGTCTCGGTATGTCTGATAACCCAGCAGTTGAAATTAAAGGAGAGTGTTCAAATGATAATTCTAACTGCAGCAGAAAATCCGCCATTGGAGTTTCCCGCGATTTCCATTTTCTTCATTTGCGATGCGATTGTGCGATGTGATTAAATCGCAGATCACTATCACACATTAACCTGTTGCACCCCTGCTCTGTGCCGATTTCGATTTCGTGATGCGATCAAATCATAAATCACAAATCGCACTCATGTTAATGCTTCACTTATTTTCTCTTCCACTGATGCAAAGTTGCAATGCGATCCAAATCGCAAATCGCATATCTCACCCTTTTCTCAAAATGAAGGTTGTTGTACAACCCTGCAGAAAATGAATTTGACATGAAGTAGAAGTTTCATTTACCGCCAGTTTTGTTAGTAAAACAGTAAATGTAATTTACTCTGGTTGGTAAACGTTGGTAAGATTTTAATTTTATTGTTTTTTATTTTCACGGGAGTATGGCAAGTAAAACCATATATATGCTTGCTTTTTCTTTTGTTAATGTGTGTGCAAAGGAAAAACTCGCCGCAGCGAATGCGAGGAGAATACACATAACAATGTGAAGTCATTGTAATGTTGTTGTTTTGTTGAGAATGTAATAAGAAGAAAACACAACAGCGTAGAAGTGTGAAATGAGGGTAGACGCAGCAGGGCCTAGTAAAAAATCTTATGCACAGTAGTGCGATGGTAATGGTGTAGTTGTTCATTGAAAAATGAGAGAAGCGCGCAACAGCGCGACTTCATGAATGAAACTTTTATGTACAACAGTGCAAAGATTGAAATGTAATGCAACACGCAGAAGCGTGAGTTTTTGGTAGTTCATTGGTGAAATACGAAGTGAAGTGCAACAACACGAAGGTAATGCATTGCCCTGTTTTGTTTTGTAAAACATGAAATGAAATATACATGCAACTGCGTGAGTATAGTTTTTGCTGGTGAATATGAAAATGGAGCACACAACAGTGTGAATATATCTTAGTTGTTGTCCGTCGTGAAATGAAGGAGAAGCACAGTAGTGCGAATGCGTATCGGCGCGAGGGTAATTTTGTTTTGTTGAGAGAACATGAAATGTAATGCGCAGTAGCACGAGAGTAATGTAAGAAGTTGGTTTATGCACAACAGTACAGTGATAGAGAGGTGATGTGAGACGCAGCAATGCACATATATCGAAAGTTTTACACAAAGCATGTAATGTTTTTCAGGAGAAGACAAAGTTTGTAATGCACAACAGTGCAGAGATATTATAGCCTGAGTGCCAATGTGAAGAGCAGTGCAAAGGAAGAGATTTTTAAACACAATAGTGTAAAATCTCAAAGTAGAGACAGAGTAAATTTATTTTGTGTGGAACTGAAGCATTCCCTGGCTGTAATCCCTCTGTTAAGAGGAAGATGCTTTTGTAACAGCAGTTGTGAAATCCCTCTGTGTGAGGAAGATACTTTTGTAACAACATTTGTGAAATCCCTCTGTGTGAGGAAGATGTTTTTGTAACAACAGTTTGTGAAATCCCTCTGTGAGAGGAAGAGGATTTATGTAAGAGTTGGTTTCCTTTAATGAATAGAAGGTTTTTTTTTTGTTTCTGAAACTCTGTCTGCAGCAAAACAATTTTAGTTTCCGCTATGTTAAGATCCTACAAAAACAGAGCATTGTTCTCTATTCAGTTTTGTTTGGAATCACCAGAAATTCCGAATAATTCTCTTCTTGAACCTCACATAGCGCACACGTTATATAGTTCTCTATGCCCTTTTTCAACTTTGCAGCCAACGGTCCGTGACAACAGTGATAAATATTTTGTGTCTACGACTCCACCACATAACTCTACTTTCAGTAGGCTTATGCATTCGTGGGCCGCTTAATTGTGAGAGCATTTCCATGAAGGTTGACGAACCGTGAAGAATCTTCATTTTTTCACCTACAACCATTGCAACTTTCTTTTCTTTTTCCTTTTTCCATTCTCAAGTTGCATTTCTCTACCAGCATCTGCAACTGTCAACTCCTCTGTCACTATTTTCCACTTTGCTCATGGGCCGCACTGAATATCTATCACTATTTTCCACCATGCTCTTCCACTTTTCTCATAGGCCGCACTAAATGTCTAATCCACTGTATAGTCATCATTCTTCTTTGATTAATAGCTATTGGATGCCATAGAGATGACCATTCCACCTGATCAGATTGATCGGCTAATCGTTGGTTTCACTGGTGCTAACTTTTGGACTCACAGGCCATCATTCGATTGGCCACGATTGCCATTCTCCTCCACAGCCACGACCTTCCTCCTCAGACCAAAAATACAGACTTCCTCATCCAAAGCCCTGTAGTTCTGGGCATCCTGCATCATTTTCAAGGATTTGATGCTGTTCTTTTACCAAGTTGTTTCATGTCAATTGTGTCTGTCTCATCCATAGGTTTAGGTCAAAGAAGCCTATTGGTATAGATATTAGTATTACAAAATATTCAAAAAAAGTGGTGCCATCTAAAAAAGTTGTTATAGTCTTAATGGCTAATGGACAAATTAACATTGATTTTGTTTAATTTTTAAATAAAATAAATTGGAGAATAATACTTTGGTAAAATTATTAGTTTGTTTTTAATAAAAAAAAACTTTTATTAAAAATAGAATAGATAGTAAATATGACATATTTTTTTATTACACTTTGTTTTTTCAACATTCATTACTTCCAAAAAAGACAGTGAGGTCTCTTTTCTACTAGCCTTAACCTCTAGTTCTATAATCCTAACCTCTTTAGTTCACTATCCAACATAATTAGTTCAAAAATCTTTTATGATGAAAACAAAACTCAAAATGTATTCATCTTCTTACATTAAATAAAATTCCTTTTATCCTTATTTCCTCGGAATTAGCTTCTAACTCTTTGAGAAGTTGATACTTCCAACATTTATCTTAACCCCATGTTCAAGTGTTGTGAAAAAACTTACTAGGATCTTTCCCCGTACCTCTTTTAGAGAGTAAATCTGCAGTCCAGTTCTCTTCTCTATATATGTGATCAATGCTAATGAGTTGGTATGTGCTCACCATAGTCTTAATGAGCTTCATCCAATTATTCAAGATGAGAGGGTTGAAATTCAGTCGATAATGCCTTTTGCATCGAGGGTTGAAATTCAGTCGATAATGCCTCTTGCATCCCCATAGACCTGTAGGTTCTCCAATCCCAACCATTTCCCTGCTATCGGCATTCCCCATAGCACCATAATCTCTTCCTTACTCTTTGTACTCTTTCGTCCTTCCCACCAAAAATGATAGCTTTTTCCCAGCTCATTGACTATGTAAACCCCACATCCACACTTCCTCCTAGTGCAAGAACCATCGAAGAATCCCCACTGGGAGTGTATGTCATATGTTTTTCCAAATGATTCTTCTATGCTTTCTTTCAATTTGGGTTGGTCCTATCTCCAAGAAATGAGTCACTGTTTTGATTACATCCTCCCCAACTATTGGATTCTTGTTCTCAAATATGGGTGCATTCTTGCTCCTCCAAATGATCCATATGAGGTATAGAAGGAGAAAACGAAACTTGTCATGAGTTTTAATCCACTTGTGCATTATCCTCACTACTTACCTTACAGAGGAGGCATATCCCTAGCACTATGAATCCTCAAGTCAGTCATTCCATGTGAGTATTGAAATACTTGATTTTGTTGGGTATATCCCCTTTCCAAATTTTGTCAACCCAGTAGTCCCCTACTGTCCCAATGCCTCTCTAGGGATGCTGTTGTATATCTCTTTCACGAAATAATGGCACTTTTTAAAGCCCCCCCATGACATGTGGTCCTTCTGATCATTCAGAGAGATGCTCAGGCTTCTCATGTTGGTGATATAATCGTCTGATTTTGATAGTTAAATGTCCCTAGAACTTTTCCATGACTCGGGATCTGCTGATCATTTAGAGAGATGCTCTGATTTCTCATGTTGGTGATATAATCTTCCCATTCTGGTAGTTGAATGTCCCCAGAAGTTTTCCATGATTGGGGATCTTTGAAATTGAGACAAAACAAGCAAAGAAACATCAAAATATTGTAAAAACTAGAAAAATAAGATAAGAAATATATGAGTGAAAATGGAGAAATATTCCCCTGCTCGGGGTGACGAAATGGGTAAAAAGATATAATGGCATGTAAAAAGTCATGAGGTGCAAGGACTGCTTACCGCAACTCACATGATTGTAAGGTAGAATGTGGATAGGTACTGCAGAACAAGAGGGATGTCATATGGAAGAAGTGGCGTGAGGAATGTTGGGAAGAGGAGAGGTGGTGAGGATGGTGGAGAAGGAAGGATGGGACAGTAGGTAGATGCGAAAGAGTATGAAAGACGGGGTAAGGAAGGAAGGATGGTTAGAGTGAAAGGGAGAAGAAGAAGGAGCGTGATGGGCAAGCCAGACAAGCATTCGATGTAGAGGAAGCATAATCTCGGGTATGTTTACTGTCTTTTCTCTCTAATTCGAAAAGGAAATTTTAGCGTGTTGGAAGGGGTAAGGAACCTGGGTTAGGGAGGGAAGGAAAGACCTTGTGCAGAGGTTATGTTGTAGAAACAACGTGGGAACAAGGAGAGAGAGTAGCCCGGTAGCTTAGCTCCGAGGCAAGAAAGGAGAGGGGTTATAGACAATAATAGGGAGGGGCATGCTAAGCTCAGAACCAAGGATACAAAGGCTAGAATAGATTGTTTTAGTGAGGCCATGAGGTCCAATAGTTTGGAAAATTTCCCTAGAGAGGAAGTCTAGGTAGGTGAGGGAAGCAAGCTTGCGAGGGGAAGCTGGGGTAGGGAACAAAGAAAGAAGGGGGTGACCTTCAAGGGGGTAATGCTAAAAAGAAAGGGAGTGGTGTCAGCCAACACGGTAGAGAGGGAAAGGAGAATTTTAGCGGGCAAACCTGAGAGGGGGTCAGTCCTCGAGAAACTAAAGAGGGAGAACAGGGAATTTGTGGAGAGACAATACCCAGAGACCCGAAAGAGAAGAAGGAAAGAGGGAGCAGGGAAAAGTGGTGGACCATCCGAGGCTCATTGGGGTACTTGGGATGAGAGGAATGAAAACATAAGAGAGATAGCGCAGGCAGACATAAACCCTCAGAAACAATCGGAATTTGGATGGGTAACGATGGTTTTATCCTGATTATGCATTGTGTCCGTTGTGAACAGGTAGAAGAGAGTGAAGACATGGCACGGGCAGCGAGAGGTCACAATCAAAGGGGCAGGAGAAATAATGGAGCACACTCTCGGGACATGGGAACCTCAGGCAAAAGGATGGGAAGATGCTCCATGGATGATACCATGAAAGAAGCAACAAAGGCTTATACAAAAGACACGAATGAAGGGATCAGAAAAATTATTGAGGAAATGGAGGAAAGGATTAAGGAAGAGGGCTTGGAAAAATAGATGGAAGAGTTGAGAGACTTCATTCCTGACCCTGGAAATACTAGAGGAAGAATGTCTCAATTTAAACAGACCTTACATTTGTACTAGCTCATGAAGAGGCTGGTTGGAAAAGCGATGGAGCAAGTATCCATGGGGATGGCATTGATAATCATAGATATGCCTGATTATAAACAAGACCCGGAAACCATACAGTTCAAGCTATGTAAGCAGGATATAAGACGACCGAATACAGAGACACATTCCCTGTATCATAGAAATGACACCAGCGAATGAAGGTTTAGATGAAGACCCAGTAGTCGTTGAGCCAGACCAACATGAGCCCAAGGTGTAGATTGAGGTCATGATCTCAGGTTACTGTTTTTTTAGCAGCTAGTTTTCTTTTTATATGCCTGCTTATGGGACCTATGGTTAAAAACTGGTTTATAAATAGTTCTATACATATAGCCTGGGTAGAAATATTGTTAACTTACCAATTTTAGATGGCTTATAATATGCATAAGTGGCCAACAGACTTGGTTTTCCACTGGGCAAGTGGAGGCCACCTATTGATAGTGTGTGGATTCAACTGGTTTTTATATAAATAGAAAAAGAAATACCTAGTTAAGCTTACAAAAAAAATGGAGAAATATTGACAAAATTAAGATACCACCAAATTATCAGTAAAAATAGAAAAGTATTTAATAAACAGGAATTTCCAAAAATGTTTGCCACACCTATATTATATAAAAAATGTATTATATAAAAGCCAGAAGCACCTGAATAGTGGTATTATATAAAAGATGTATTATATAAAAACTCTCAGCATCTCCAATATTTTTATTTATTTTATTTGTACACTCTCAGCATCAGCATAATTCTCATTTGATTATTCTTCACCAAGTGAAATATGCATTGGAATTTCCATGGCATTACAGTGGGCCTAGCTGGGAGGCTCGGAACTTTATCGAAATATCTAAACAAAACTATTCATGGCTCAAGTACTAACTTTTTCCACAAGTTTTGAGTTTCATTGAATACAGAAAAATGAATTTTCAATTTTGACAAGTGTTCTCAATAGGCTAATCTATGTTCACTATGTATTCTTTCAGGTCTAATATAAACCAGAAAATTTTAGAGTTGGCAAAATTGGACTTCAATATTCTGCAATGCACACATATTAAAGAGATGTAACATATCTCGAGGTCCACTGGCATTTGACATTAGGATAGGATAGATTATCTACATCTGATAATTATGTAGAGATCGATAAGCTAGATTATCTATTTGATCATTATGTAGAGATTGATTGCTCGTCAATTTAGTGACGTGACCATCTGCGATGCATATATCTATAATAATAGGTGGTGGGCAGAGTCATATCTACCGTAGCTGAATTTCTATAGGAAACGTCACGTGAACTTTACTTTTGGGCGGTTTTGAGTGTTGGGGATTTTTTTGGAAAAATCACAAAAACACAAAATTCAAGCACACAGAGGCAATGCTCTGTTTCCTTTACTCCAGGATCTTTTGTGCACAAGGAAGCTTTAATTTTTTTTACTGAGAACAGAGTATTGCACCACCATAAAAATATTTCTATTCATTAAAACAAATTCACTGATACATATTCATCCTCTATGTTAAGAGGGATTCACCAAAACATTTCTTTTAAAAACAAAATACTCTGCCTCCCTTTACAAAAGAAAATTACACAGCTGTTTGTAAATTTTTGTTTACCTTTACTGCTGTAAAAAAAAATTCCTTACATTTACTGCTGTAAATGTAATTCCTTACATTTCATTGCATAACAAAAGGAAATTCCCTTCACTATCGCGCTACTGCACCTATCTTGCTTTTCATGTTCAACAACAAAAACATTTGCTGCACTATTGTGCGTAAATATATTTCGTTTGACTGGATCAACCAGGAATTTTCACGCTGCCGCATTCTGGTTTTTTTTTACACTTCCCTTTGCATTACAAATGCATGTATGACAATGAACGAAACAAAATTGCATATATTGATTGACTTTTTACGGTGAAACATAAAACTTACTCCCGTTAATTTAAAAACATTAAAATTAAAAACTTATACCTAAAATCTACGACTAGCATTAAACTTCATTAAATGTTTTTCTAAAACTCTGGTCAAACAAAACTATTACTCCACGCAATATTTATTTGATGCAGGCCTGTATGCATCTTGGAGTGCAATCAACGATGGAGGACGCTGGAGCAAATCGGACGGCGGACAGAGATATCGGAAGGACATTTTTGACTGACATTTACCTTCCGAGAAATTGTCAGAGGGTGATGTCATGCCTCAGCCACGCGTCAACACTATATCTTCTCGGAGCGCCTATGTACGAAAACTTCCATTACATAAAGGCGGTCCAAGAAACTCACCGACGGTTTTATGGTTTTGCTGCTATGGTTTCGGGGTATTAAATGCTGCGTTGAAATTACATTTTCAACACTCCCCTTTAATTTCAATTACTGGGCATTTGGTCATACCCAGACACTTCCTCAAAAATTCAAAGCTTTTCTAATCCAGTGGCTTTGTCAAGATGTCTGCAACCTGTTCTTGAGTCCTGCAATGTTCTCGGACAATTTCTCCATTGTTCACCAATTCTCTGATGTAGTGAAACCTTGTATCAATGTGTTTCGTTCTCTTATGAAACACTGAATTTTTTGACAATGCAATAGCTGAGCTATTGTCACAAAAAATCACTGTCGCTTTTGCCTGCTCTTGGCCTAAGCTCTTCAACATCCTTCTCATCCAAACTGCTTGACATGCTGCTGTTGTAGCTGCAACATATTCAGCCTCTGTTGTAGACAATGCTACAATGGACTGCTTCTTAGAAGCCCATGAAATGGCTCCTGAACCCATATGGAAAACATAACCGGAAGTGCTTTTCCGATCATCAACACTTCCAGCCCAATCACTATCTGTGTATCCAACCAAATCTGAATGTTCTGAGACATTATATAAAATTTCAAACATTTTGGTACCTTTGACATACCTCAAAATTCTTTTTGCAGCCTGCCAATGTGCCTCCTTTGGCCTCTCCATGAATCTGGAAATTAAACTAACAGCATACATAATGTCAGGCCTAGTTGATGTTAAATACATAAGGCTGCCTACAATACTCTTGTACAAACTAAGATCAAAATCCTTGCTGTTGTCCTCTCTGCTGAGTTTTAATTCCATTACTGTGGGAGTGATCGCTGCCTTGCATTCTTGCATGTTAAATCTGCTCAATACTTGATTTACATATCTTTCCTGTGAGATAAAAATTCCTTTTTCATTTTGATCTACTTCTATGCCTAAGAAGTATCTCAAGAAACCCATGTCAGTCATTTCAAATTCCTCTTTCATGATTGATTTAAAATTCTTAATGAGTTGATCATCATTACTTGTGAAAATAATATCATCAACATATAAGACAACAATTAAATTTTACCATCTTTTCTTTGATGTAGACGGTGGGTTCTCCTTCACACTTGTCGAATTCATTATCCAATAGATATGAATCTATTCTGCTGTACTATGCTCTTGGCGCTTGCTTCATCCCATAAAGAGCTTTCTTCAATTTGCACACTTTGTGCTCTTCACCATTCTTCTCATAGCCTAGAGGTTGTTCAACATAAACCTCTTCCTTTAACACTCCATTTAGGAATGCTGACTTCACGTCCATTTGGTAGACTTTTCATTTATTTTGTGCTGCTATGGACAGCACTGCTCTCACGGTTTCCATTCTTGCAACCGGTGCGAAAGTCTCCTCATAATCTCTC
>APFE031698239.1:61249-91958 GCA_000404065.3 Pinus taeda | reverse complement strand
GTGACTTCTGATTTCATATTTTTATCTAGGGCAGAAAAGAGAGCTATATTTCCTGTCATATGGTTGCTGCAACCTGAGTCTAAAAACCATATGTCTTCACTGTTTGTTTCAGCCATGTTACAACCTAACAACACATTATTTTGGCTGATGTTTTCTCTAGTAACATTTTCATTTTGTCTATTACTCATATCACGCTGCTTCTTCCTACATTCACTGGCATAATGCCCATATTTTTTACAATAATAGCATTGGACATTGGATTTTTCATACCTTTGTCCTTGAGCATGATGTTGTCCTCTTTGTTGGTTGTTGCCTTGGCCTTGGTTCTTATTTGAATTGTTGCCTCTTCCTTGAGCATGTGCTGGACTGATCCTTCCACCTCTGTTCTGGCTTCTTCCTCTTCCTCTCTTGTTTCCTCTGCCTTGACCTCTTCCTCTTCCAAAGGACATCTGGGTCTTAAAGGCTTGCTCTAGAGATGAGTTTTCATTCCTACTCAATATCTGCTCATGTGTTATCAGTGATGCATGTAGCTCATCAACTGAAAAGTTTGAGAGATCCTTTGTCTCTTCAATGGTGGTGACAATAGCATCAAACTTTGAGGGTAAGACCCTCAATATTTTCTCCACAATCCTCCTTTCTTTAGTGGTTTCTCCATGAGTCCTCATCTGTGTGATCAGACCAATTACATGTGTGAAGAATGAGTCAACGTTGTCTGACTCTTTCATGTTCAGATTCTCAAAATCTCTTCTCAGCAACTATAGTTTTGCTGTCTTCACTTTCTCCATGCCTTGATAGGCTGTCTTGAGGGTTTGACATGCTTCTTTGGATGTCTTAGCTGCTTCTATCCTTGGAAACACACTCTGGTCCATTGGTTGATACAAAAATACAAGGGCTTTTGAGTCCTTCTTCCTATTGCTCTTCCGCAGATCCTTCTCTACTGGAGTTAATCTTTTAAACTCATTTTCATCTGCTGGTTCTTCAAAGCCATCTTGAACCAATTCCCATAAGTCTTGAGAGGCAAACAGGGCTCTCATGGTTATAGCCCAATAGTCATAGTTCTTCCCATTAAACTGTGGGAAGCTGGGTGTTAAACATAACCATACCAGTGCTTGTGTTGGCCATTCCTTGCATCCTTAGTTATGCTTCAATTTCTCGACTGTGTATTTTAAAACAAATGACTGCCTCTTCAGCAACACATAAAAAACTTTGTGAAATACCTGAGTATTTTCTTGACTAAGCCTTCACTCTGCTGGAGAAGATCTACTGCTGCAACAAAAGACTCCTCCCTTCAGCTTCTTTGTCACCTTCAAAGAGCCTAAGCCTGCTCTGATACCACTATTGGGGATTTTTCTGGCAAAATTCTAAAAACACAAAATTCAAGCACACAGAGGCAATGCTCTGTTTCCTTTACTCCAGGATCTTTTGTGCACAGGGAAGATTTAAATTTTTTTACTGAGAACAGAGTATTGCACCACCATAAAAAGATTTCTATTCATTAAAACAAATTCACTGATACATATTCATCCTCTATGCTAAGAGGGATTCACCAAAACATTTCTTTTAAAGACAAAATACTCTGCCTCCCTTTACAAAAGAAAATTACACAGCTGTGTGTAAATTTTTGTTTACCTTTACTGTTGTAAAAAAAAATTCCTTACATTTACTGTTGTAAATGTAATTCCTTACATTTCATTGCATAACAAAAGGAAATTTCCTTCACCGTCTCGCTGCTGCACCTATCTTGCTTTTCATGTTCAACAACAAAAACATTTACTGCACTATTGTGCGTAAATATATTTCATTTCAGTGGATCAACCAGGAATTTCCACGCTGCCGCGTTCTGGTTTCTTTTACACTTCCCTTTGCATTACAAATGCATGTATGACAATGAACGAAACAAAATTACATATATTGTTTGACCTTTTACGGTGAAACATAAAACTTACTCTCGAAAAACATTAAAATTAAAAACTTACAACTAAAATCTACGACTAGCATTAAACTTCATTAAATGTTTTTCTAAAACTCTGGTCAAACAAAACTATTACTCCACTCAATTTTTTTTACACTTCCCTTTGCATTACAATTGCATGTATGACAATGAATGAAACAAAATTACATATACTGTTTGACTTTTTACGGTGAAACATAAAACTTACTCCTGAAAAACATTAAAATTAAAAACTTATACCTAAAATCTACGACTAGCATTAAACTTCATTAAATGTTTTTCTAAAAGTCTGGTCAAACAAAACTATTAATCCACGCAATATTTATTTGATGCAGGCCCGTATGCATCTTGGAGTGCAATCAACGGGGAGTGCAAGCAACGGTGGAGAACGCTAGAGCAAATCGTACGGCGGACAGAGATATCAGAAGGACATTTTTCACTGACATTTACCTTCGGAGAAATTGTCAAAGGGTGATGTCACGACTCAGCCACGTGTCAGCACTATATCTTCTCGGAGTGCCTATGTACTAAAACTGCCTTTACGCAAAGCCGAGAAACTCACTCGGGTTTTTTTTGTTTTGCTGTTGTGGTTTCGGGGTATTAAATGCTGCGTTGAAATTACATTTTCAACATTGAGCACATTCGAGCCCGAATTTTGCAGCAACAGAATCGCCTTCACAAAACTTTCAACACTCATGACGGTTCTAGATGACCTATATGATACTCATGGAACATTGGACGAAATCAAAATCTTCGAGGCAATGAGAAGGTGAAGTCAATTTCAAATTGTACCAACAATCATGTAAAAATTGATCCCGATTAATTTAACGTTGTGGGATAGCAGGAAGTTATTTATTTATTTTTAATAAACATGTTGTGTTATTTTATTCTCAGAAGGGAGAGTTCGTTAATAGGCCGCCTTCCCGATCACATTAAAAAAATATTCCAGTTTTTCATGAATACATCCAAAGAATGGACGGCTGAAGTGGAAAAGATGCAGGGCGGGATATGGCATCGTACATACTAAAGAATGGCGTATGTACTCTTCTCATATATATTATATTCTATTATAGCCAACTACTCAAAAACATAAAAAGGTTGTTATTATTCTGTGTGAATCAATGAAATATCTGACCGGTTGCCGTCATTTTTAGTGGGAGCGATACCTTGAATCTTATCTGCAAGAAGCGGAATGGATAGCTGCCGGATATGTCCCCTCGTTTAATGAATACTTGAAAAATGGTCTCGCTAGCTCAGAGATGTGTGTCTTAAATTTGATTCCGCTTCTGTTAATGGGTCAAATTCTACCAGACGACATTTTGAAGAAAATAGTGTATCCATCCAAGCTCCAAAATGCCTTGGAATTGACGATCAGACTCAAGGACGACATCACAGATTAGCGTTTGTTTTAACATTTTCCATTATATGTGCAGCAAGAGAAGGAACACGGTGAGGTGGCTTTAAGTTTAGATTGTTATGTTTTCTTTTTTTCCTTTAATTTTTGTATTTGTTAGATTAATATATTGTAAAATGAATCAAAGTCATTATGTAATTAGATCTCGTTAAAATTTAGTCAAAATAAAAATGAATATATATGATGTCAGGTAAATAATTGATATAATTTTTTAATGTTGGGTACATTGTATTTAGGATTTTATTATGATTTTACATAGGTCATAATTTAACTTTATTTCATACATTATTAGGAGTATATTTCACAAAAATTTTTTAACTACTTGGTTTTTCCTACCATTTAGCATGATATGTTAAGGTAAACCAAAACTAATTGGGCCATGGCATAACAATTTCCTCTCAGTTATTGCACATTACTTTGTGGCTAAGGTCCCTAATTACTAATTTTCATTTTCATTTTTATTTTGAGAGATTACCTTATCCACTCACAAACAAACATATCCCTTTTTTTACGTGACTTTGCCCCTTTAGCTACTTAGCTTTTTTTTCCATCAACCTCATTCTCCCTTCTCTCTTGTTCTATTGTAGCTAGTCTAGTATTTTTACACAACTAAATCTTATGCTTGTGATTGAAACCCTTCATGGTGTCACAAAATTAGAGCGTTTATAAATAATACTAAAATTTTACTTCAAATTTGACAAGTTAGGAAAACCCACAAAGAATTTACCAACACACGGCAATCCTCACTCCTTTCAAGTACATTGACTGGAAGCTAAAATTACAATTGTTCTTTCCTAGAAAGGGACTCTACATTATCACAAAGGGGATTAAAATTGATCTATTTCAACCATTAAGAAATCAAATTGCTTCAAAAGAATGGATGAGTTTTATGGGAAACTGCGAGTTGGCGATCTCCCCTGAATTTTTATTTCATGTAGAAGGTTGAAATCTCTCGTCATGTTTGGACCACATTGAAGGTATTGTTTTAAAAGAAATATGAGTTGAGAGGACAATAGCTAGAGAATCATTAGATTTCATTGGATCAAAACAACTTTAAGACCTTAAAGGGATTCTTCTCTAAGTTTAAGACTTTGATGACTTGGGTAAAATCATTGAAAAAGATTGCAAAAGCGAAAATACACAGAGAATGGATTCAAAATTCTGAATGGAATGAACAAAACTTCTCATATTTCAATCACAGTTAAATAAACTACATTGGAGATAAGGAAACAAAAAACAATTAAGAACTGGAGAAAGTCCCAACTAAAACTCAACTAATCTCAACTAACTAAAGTGAATCAAAAGTAACTATGACACGTAATAGACATTGAGATTAATGCTGTCAACACCCCCTCTTAATCTCAATTATTACAATTACTGGCCCTTATAATGCCCAAGTTCTTTTTTGAAATTCAAATACATTTTTTCCTGGTGGTTATGTAAAAATATTTGCAAGTTGATCTTGCGATCCACAAAAATCAAGAAAGATATCCCCATCATTGACAAGCTCATGAATGAAATGAAAGTGTGTGTAAATATGTTTTCTCTTTTGTGAAAGGCATGATTTTTGGACTAAGAAATGGTGGAGTTGTTATCATAGAAAATAGGAGTTGGCTCCTTTTGAACATTTGAAAGATCCTTCAATATCCTTCTCAGCCATACTGTTTGACAAGCTGTTGAAGTTGCATCTACATACTCTGCCTTTGTAGAAGATATTGAAACAATGGGTTGTTTCTTGGAGGCCCATGAGATCATATTTGTTCTTATGTGAAAATCATACCATGGGGTTCTTTTCCAATCATTTAAACTTCATGCATAGCCATTATCTTTGTAGCCTGAAAATGAGTAATCTCCATAATGTGTGTAGAGCAAGCCATAGTCTAGTGTCCCAACAACATATCTTAAGATTCTTTTTACAACCTTCTAATGGGAATGCTTGGGTGATTCCATATATCTCGAAACAAAACTAGTTGCAAACATGATGTCAAATCTAGTTGTAATGAGATACAAGAGACTACCAACTACACTTTTATACAATGCAGAATCAATTGATGGTCCTCCATCTTGTTTACTTAGGTTGATGCCTACAACAATTTGAGTGTCAGCTAGTTTGTGGTTGATAATTCTAAACTTTTGAGTATGCCAGTAGCATACTTTTGTTGACAGAACAAAAATTCCATTAGAAAATTGTTGAATTTCAATTCCTAAGAAGTATTGCATGTTAGATTTGGATTTTTCTATCATATTACCTATATAAAGCATATCATCAGCATAAAAGTAGACAATGAGAATGTTATTGTCATGAGCTTTTTTATAAAGAGTTGGATCATAGCTACTTCTATGAAATCTACTTTTGATGAAGTAAGAGTCAATTCGACTCTACCAAGTTTGGGGAGGTTGTTTCAATCCATATAAATATTTCTTCAACTTATGCAAATTATGCTCCTCTCGTGGAACTTCAAAAATAGAGGGATCATCCACATAAACCTCTTCTTGCAACATGCCATTTAAGAAAGCATATTTTACATCAAGTTGAAAAAAGGTCAATTTTTGTTGAGTTGTAGTGACCAGAATATTTCTGACTATGTCTAACCTTGCTACTAGAGCAAACATTTCACCATAGTCAAAACCAAACTATAGTGAGAATGTATGACTCCTCCCACTCTTATCCGCTTTTACAAGCCCTACGGGTAAATGTGAAACATAGTGCCATTATGACAATACCCCACCTCCTAGCTCTAGTTAAGAAAGTGGGGCCTACAACTGATACTTTATAAACACAACTTGACTTCCTACATGGACTACAGATCACCCAGGAGCTAAAGAAACACCCCAGGTGGTCAATCCTTGAGTTGGAACTTTGTTTCAGTGACTTAGACTCCCAACTGCACCCTTGACACTGGTTGCATGTGGTTGAAGGCTTCCAACCGCACTCACAAGCCTCGCTCCATGTGGTTGTGACCTAAATTTCTCAATTTAGTGCCTACAGTCCTCAGACATGAGCCACAATTCTAGGCCAATCTCCAAAATTATTAAGACTTCTAAGAATGATAAATGACATAAGGACAATCATATTCACATAAAAGTTTGAAGAAGAACTTGACCTAACCAGGCCTAACCATAACATTCATTTATTCAAACATATGGTGAACATGTAAACTATAGGTTATGAATGCATATATGTTCATAGGAGTTTGAAACTTATCTGAGAATCACCAAGAAGGTCTAATTCCATCTCATAATAATTGAAATTACACTTGTTATCCCATGCATTCATTAACTAAAAATACTTGTCATATCCTGAACAAGTTATACCTAGAGCACATTACATGTCCATGCTTATAACCAACATATAACTAGATTATTAACCATAACAGAACAACCATGAAATTACTAGAATAACCAATACAAGTGTTCATAAATCACAATAAGAAAATATCTCTTATTAACAAATGCAAAATCCAACCAAGCCAAAGACTTCCATTTACCACCCAACCATAGATTGGATTGAACCAAATATTTATTTCATCAAATCACTCTCGTGTCATATTCCAAGTATGAATGTAGGATATCAAGACATAAAAAACTAAGGATACTCAGAGATTAAATCACCTCCACCCTTAGGCTACCATGCTCTTGCCAAAACCAATGAAGAGATCACAAAGCCCGAAACAAGTTTGAGTGCCTCAAAGTTTCTTCACCATTACCTTGACGAGCTTGTTTGTCTCCACCCACTTTTTGAGGACTTTTTGGAGATTAAATCACCTCCACCTCAAACCCTTGATAATTTTCCTGAGACCGTCTCACCCAATTCCAAAACCTTCTAGAAATCCAAAGCTCAACCAAAAATGAATCCCATCACACCATAACTATCTAGGAAATGGCAAGGCAAGGCTAAAACAAGTGTCTAACAAGACAAAACCCATGGAAATGACAATAAATGAACCAAATAAAAAAAATGGATGTACCATGCATTCACACCTCAACTAGGAATCACACATGCAACCTATTACGTGCAAAATCCTCTTGCTAAAGTCATTGATCTAACCTTCCTTGCTTTCCCTTTTCTTGTCCTTTTCCTTCCTTTTTCTTTCCTTGTATTTCCTTTCCTTGGTTTCTCCTCTTCATTCTCTTCTCTCTCTCTGAAACTAATTCCAAAGAAAAACTGACAAAAGGCTACAAACCGATCCTTTGATGTCTTTTTATTTTTGATGACTCTAATTCCTTTATTTTTCTGCATTTTTCTTCAATCTTTCCTCCTCATGCAAATATGTGACCCTTCATCTCCCTTTTCTCCTATTTTCCTTTATTTTCATAAATAAATGTCAATTAATGACTCTTTTCCTTTGTCAATTTCCTTAGCAATAAATAAACTGAAAGTGATACCCACTAGAAAAAACATACTTCCTATGGAGCGTTATAATCGAGCTTGATGCAACATTTACAATAAACAACTGTTGAAAACCATGACCAACATCGAAAACATAACACTTAGTGGAGCTTTATAACACAATTCATTATGGTATTTACAATTACAACCACATATACTTATGCACATTTTCTTCAACCAAACAATAACCATACTGTCCATGGATCTTTATAAATCCAACTCAATATAATTTTCATAATAAATTACACATATAGACGTATGTGCATTTTCTTTAACCGGTAAATAAAAGGATACAATGCCTGCATCAACAATAAGGGAATCGATAGGCTCACACATCAACCCTCAAAGTAATACTACAATTCACCTCCTTCCCAAGAATTCTAGAATAAATTGCTAAAGAAAACATGCATCGAATGTCCAATACTACCATCCTCGCGCTACTTGTTCCCTCGATGAACAGTTACTGGCTCATTGTTTCAAAGCAAACTCCCAATGTGTTTATGATTCCACCTAGAAATGCTAATGACAAAAATAAATTAATTCCCCGACCTTCCCTTCTCTTCTACATAGTCCCTCAGAAAATCCGGTCACCCCCTTTTGTGCAGTCACTCACCTTCCAAGTTCTACGACATCCCCTTCTCTACTACACAATCCCTCAGGCAATCCATGCCTTGGCAAGGTTTCCTGACATTGAAAGGTCGAGAAACCAGGGCATATCCCTACCTCAAAATCATCATACCGGTCATAGCATGCTCATGGAAATAAATAGATATTAATGGGTACCAGTGTCCCACAATGTCCTCATTCCTAAATGCTTTACCAACATACTTTTCCTTGTGTGTGTGTGCGTGTGATTATTGTTATAATTTGTTGGCCTACACTTTTGGCACTTGGTCATAGCGATCAATCATATGGAGCCATGGGCCTTATTCCTAGCCTCCATAAGCTCCAAAGTTTATAATAATATATATATACTATATATATATATATATATATATATATATATATATATATTATATATATATATATATATATAAATATATATTCTTGCGCTTGCTTATATGTGTAAATTGAAAAAGCAGGTCTTTAGCTGCACCTTAAGTTATCCTACCTAAGCCAATATACAATGATACCAAGGCATAGTATGCAACCTCATTTCATATTATATTCAAATGGACATTTATTTAAACAAATATTTAGTCATTTCCTTCAAACTTAGTCCATTCAGACCATTCACCATCTCATAACAAATTTGAGATTCATGTGCCATTGTCGACTAGAAATCAGCATAAAACCAACTCAATATCTCATACAATAATTTATCCATCATTCAATGAAAACACATAGGAAAAAAACATTTCCTCAACATTATTTGGTCATTGAACAACACATTAGTCATATACATGACCTTCATTAACACAACATATAGTATTATCCATTCACACAAGAATTAGCATTAACAAGGAATTGTATCAACACTTTAAACATATGTATAACATTCATATGTACAAGAGCTTGAGGAAACACTTATCTTATAGGGTAAATATAGCAACTAAGATTTAGACTATTACTCTTCGAATAACCTTAGATTGGTCTGCACTATGGACTTTCTTGCAGCCAATCACTCCTGAGTCAAATTATAGAGCTTGAGTAGGATTTCACTTGGGATTAAACCGATACAATTAGCTGGAGTAGGGACTCTATAGGCTACACTACCTCCACCCACCAACTAGTTAGTTTCAACAATTGAAATAGAGAATCTAGAGGCCCAACACCTCCACCCACCAAATATTCAATCAGTGGGCTTAAATAGAGAATCCATATGCCCAATACCTCCATCCACTAGCCCAACAACAAATTACAAAGGCATGCCACCTCCACCCTCATTCAATCAAGGGATTCTATAGGTTCTTCACCTCCACCATCAGGGTAATGTCCATATTAGCTCCACTGAGGATTGGGAATGTAGAACACATTGTAATGAAACCAAAAATACAAGCAAGAAAGCTCCATACCATTCCTTACCAAGAATCTGAGAAGCAGGCCTCCATGCAAGATGTCAAGGGAAACCAAGGATTAACCATCTCCACCCTCTAGCCTATCAGTGAATATAGAGGGTAGTACTCCCCATTTGAGAGATGTCCTTCCATCTTTCAATGTTCAATTGAAATATCAGTTTTCTTCTTCCTGTAACAATTGCAAAAATTTTATTTTATTTTGTCCTTCTCCTTCCCCTCTCTGTGTACCCTTCTACTATCTCCTCCACCTTTTCTTTCCTACCTCTATGACTTGTTTTCCCTGTTTATTCATGATTATCTAGGCAAATGAGGTGAATCCACATGCCTCTTAGCTTCCCATTTCCTTCATTTTCTTCTTTTATATTATTTTCTTATTGCAATAAAAGGCCAACTCTCCCTTACATGCTCTTGACCAAGAATTGCCTTCTCAATAATGTGGTCATCTCCTCTTTTGTACCTTTGTTCTTGTTTATTATTTGAAGAGGCATGCTTTATGTCCTTCTTCCTATTGAGTTAATATATATAACATGTCCCTTTTAGCACACCTACCATCGCCCCTTGGCTTTCATTTAAACAACTCATGATTCTTTCTAATCCCAAGCAGTCTCCTTTGCTAACCATGGAAATCTACGTTCCATTATCTCAGCCCATTTTAGTAAAACAAAATAATTACAATATTTACAATATGGGGAATTAACAAGGAGCTGTCACACCAGAATTTGTGGAACTAAAGTTGCAGCTAGAATAAATGTTAAATAAGTTTCATTAGACTCCAATGTTTCACCTCAAGGAGCCCCAGTTCTATTTATAAAGAAGAAGGATGACACATTGCAATTGTACATTGACTACAAGTAGTTGAATAAGTCCATAGTGAAAAAAAGTACTTGCTACAGAGAGTTGATGACCTATTCAATTAGCTGAGAGGGGCCAAAATTTTCTCTAAGATAAATTCAAGATTTGGTTACCATTAGGTACAAATTAAAGACAAAGGAATCCACAAGACAACATTCGTGGTGGTGCCGTTTGGGTTCACAAATTCCCCAACCACATTTATGTGCTTGATGAACAATATCCTTAGCCTACACTTAGATAGATTTCTATTTGTTTTTGTAGATGACGTCCTAGTTTACTAAAAAACCAGAGAAGAACATGAAGAGCATTTGAATCAGTGTTTAATTGTTGTGGAAACACAAGTTGTGTGCAAAGCTTATAAAATGTGATTTCTTCAAATCACAAGTTTAATGCTTGGGGCATGTTATTTCTGCTAATTTTTTCAAATGTAGTCAAATTCCACCTTGGATAGCTCAAATGACTAAGATGATGATTGCATTAGATTCATGTTTTTGAGAGGACCAAAATTTACCTAAAGATCACCTTATTTGGACAAGCGAAAGTTGAATTTTGAATTATTTCATTCATATATGTATTATCAAATGGGTCAGCTATAACCACATGTGTAACTGCTTAGGTTGGCCTCAACCTGAAGTATACCCTTAGGAAATCCTATAAATAGAAGAGATATCAAGCTCATTTGGTAACGTTGATCAAGCCATCTTATATTCTCTTATCGTCTTGGTCCGCACAAGTTTATCGGAGGAAAGCTTGCACAAGGGTACACAATCTCAAGGTCAAAGCTTGCACTCATCTAGGGTTTTACAGTTCTTGGATGCTACCACAAAAATTGAAAATTGAGTCCCTAGATGATAGAACAGAAGCTGATGAGAGCATCTAGAGACCCATATACACTGTACAGAATCTTATGAGAGTGTCTAGGGTTTCTTAGGAAGATATGAAGGCATTAGTCCCCAGAAACTCGCAGAAAGTGGTCCTAAGAGCATCCAGGTCATCTTGGGTGCACACATAGAAACTGGAAGAGATATTCCAAGGGTTTTGATGTAGATCTATTGAATTTTACCTCAGACACATGCACATAATGGTTTGGGAGTGCTCGGGCTTCCATAGATGTTGGCATTCAATTCACAGAGAGTTCCTAGATCTATTATAGATGCTCACATAACTCCTACCTATGTCGAGGACTCAAAGTTGAGATTTCAATATTTTGAAGATTCCACACAATGTTCAATAATGTTTGGCACTGTGTGAATAGTACCTAGTAGTTGTCTATAGCCGGTGACAACATATTAGAGTACCAGAATCATGGTTTTGTTTTTATGCATGATTAGATCTCTTTCATGGATATCATAGCTGTTTTGTTGCATAGATAAAGTTATGGATCATTGTACTCTCTTTTGCTGAATCATTTGGTGATGATATAAGAAGAATAATATTTGCAAGGGTTTTCCCCATACTGGGTTTTGCCCCGGTCTTGGACCAATCCTGGTGTCTCTATGAGTGTGCATGCTTTTCTCCTATTGTTCCTTTATGTTTCGTTGCATTGATGATGATGTTGTTGTTCTTTCTATATAATTTCATATGTTGATGGATAATAGTGTAGATATGAATAATGTAATGATTGTAAGAGGTCAACTTAATGTATTAATGATGAAATGAAATTGTCAAAGCAAGGAACAATGTAGCCCTATGAAAAATTAACATGGAATGAGAGATGTGTTGAAGAAAAGCCATGGAGATCACCCCGATGATGACAAATTTGATGGAAGAAAGAAGAGGATGGTGGAGACCTAGAATAATTCTAGGGTTTGAGTAAACCCCTAAGCAGCTTGATTATTGGGGTTTGAATAAAACCCTAAGAAACTTTATTATTAGGGTTTGATGGATTCTATGAGGTTAGGGTTGGAGAGAAACCCCGGTTTATGGAAACAACATGAGATATGAAACATAGTATGGTAAATGTGAAGATACTCAACCACTTGTGGGAGATTTGATGAAGCCTAAGATGGGATAATCCCTAGTAGGACTATTTGGATAACTGAAGGGAACATTGATATATGGACCATGGACATTGATGGCTCTTGAAGATTGGTTCAAGAGGGAGAGGATCACCTCTCATTAAAGATAAATATTTTTTTACTTATGATGCCTCTTACTTGTGTCTATATTTATAGATCTAATGATTATGTTGATTGATTATACTTCTTGAATATGTATTCGAGTATATGGATGTTTCTCACCTCCTTAATGAGATGTGATAAGTGGATCCCTCTTGAGGATCATTTGATATGTGGGAAGAATGACTAGATCTGGAAAGAGGTAAAGAGGTACTTAATGAAAAGGTGACAAGAACTACAAGCTTCTTATAAAAATGTGCACGAGTATTTGAATACCACAAGGCACTCATGGTATGTTGTATTTCAACTATAACTTTGGATGGCTCCGTAAGCCCTAAAGTATGATGAGTGTATATTTCTCTAGTGGCCCATACATGCATATGAATGTAACTTGGATTTATGTTTCCTATGATGAAATGATGCACCTAGTGTTGAACATTTTCATCTTGTTAAATTCTATGAGGCTATCTAATGTTGACACATTGATTCACTTGATGATTGGCTAACATCCATCCATTGGACATCTTGATCCTATAAAGAAGTCTAGAACCTTGGCTCTAGTAGATGATACTCTTGATACTTGTGATTCATGGGTCACATTGGATTTCACATATAAGGATAGCTCATTGACTCCTATACATGGGTCTGCTAATAATGCTTATGATAAGCATGATGAAAGCATAAGGAAAGATCGATTGACACTCTCTTTATTTTTATGAAGTTTTATTAAATGAACTTGATCTTATGGATAATGAAGAGCATGGTAACCTTGATGTTACAGGTATAAATATAAGATTGATATCTAGATCTCTTTCTAACTATGGAATATATGATTGTCCTTACTTGAAGGAGTGACTTGATAGAAAGTGTCATTATGTTCATAATCTCTTAGATATGATGTTGCATCTATATGATACTTTGAGTCTAACCTTTGATGAAATATTAATGTCATGATGTTGACAGCCATGATAGATATATGTTTATGATCTAATAGATATGTTGTTGCTTGACTCTAGAAAAGACAAGATTATGACATGAATAAAGATGAATGAAGTGGATTCTCAGTTAGAGGGAGAATCTCTTCTTAAAATTCTTACTCACACAACTATTTGCATTTTGTATTGTTGAAGTATGACTTGTGTGCATCTGACATTATTGAACTGCAACAACTCTCATATCTGAAGCCCATACAAAAATTAGGGCTTCTGCTCCAGACGCAGTCACAAAACTGGGAAATCTCTTCCTTGGATGCATGCATGCTAAGGACCAGAGAGCATCCAAGAAGCTAAATATGCTCCCATGATAGCTTGAAGGGAGCACCCAGGGGTTTGAATACATTTGACCATAATTTTAAGGTTCTGAAGTTGTTTGAACTCTGAATCAAGGTGTCTCTGATAGATTCTTCCATAGTAATCTAATTTCTAAAAATTTTGGGTTAAATTGTTGATCAATGTTCATGAAATTAGATATTCACCTAGGAGATGCTAGTCCTATAGATTTGTGGAATATAACATAAATATCTGCAAGTGGGAAAAGCTCAAATGTTTTCCATAATATGAACATGCAGACTGAACTTGCGTTTGTAGGTGACCGAGACATACATATAGATATGCCACTGTGTTTGTGCTATAAGAGGTTGGCATGATTTGGCTTACCGATATATATGAACAATGTTTTGTCATGATGCTTGACAATAACTTTGAACTGATGATTGATAGATGCTTTTACTATAGATCTACCTATGAAAGCAAATTGTGACTTGACCTGATGACTAATGATCTAATTTAATGAATATTGATTTGCCCTAATTTCTATGCTATATGGGCATAGTGACTTATGCGGGTATTCAAAAAAATGATTTTGTATTGGTCTCCTCGTTCCTAACACAATGGTTGAAGTATTGATTCAACATGAACATGGAACCTGCATGACTTGTCCTTGTTGTATGCATTTGCATCTAGTGACAAAAATTACTTATGTTATTATTATGACCTGATAAAGTTTCAATTGATACTGCATATCTCATTACAACTTGTTGGCATGATGAAGTCATAATTTGATATGAGCTCCACATGTATCCTAGTTGAAAGTATTGATAATGTGATAATAGTGGCTTTGATGATGGTCGTGATCTTAGTTATGAGCTTTGATAAGATACTTTGTTGATGTGATTATACAAAATTGATTTATGTAAGGCTGATTATGATCGCTTAGCAAGACATTATGCTTAGAGAATTTCATGAAGCAAGCTCCCCGATCCTGATATATCTATATTTCACAGTGATTTGATGAAGTCATGATGATGATTTCCAAGATATGGCTTTGATTTTGATTATGGTTTTCGTTTTATATCCTGATAATCTACTCTTGATACGTGATGAGCCTCCAATGATTTGAATTAGATGGAGATAACTTCTTAAGGTTGAAATGATGTATCATGGCATGTTTAATCAATTTCTAGAAGTTGGGAAAGAAATTCCATATTGCAAAGCTATTGGAAAAATGGTTTTGACTAATGGAAATGAAAATGCTTAGACACTCCTATTTGAAGTTAAAAATATTGTTGAACTTAACATGGCATCTGACAATTGTTTGAAGCATTGATGTTCTATTTTGAACATCCATCTATATATGTATGTTGTGCATAAAACCTGAATAAATTCATGATTGAGATATTTCATTCATATAGAGTTTTAACAAAGCATGCTTTGAAATATTTGTTAGGATATTCTGACACATAGGAAATAGTTAAGTATAACTTGGTCTAGTGTAGAGTTAGGTAAAATGTGTTTCTTTACTATGTACTTTTCTAACTTACAATCTGACGATCACAATATGTAGTGATCCAACTGTTCATTCTCTCCTCGATATTATCAACACTTGATCTCTCGCTTAACACCCGATTGGTCAGTGACCTCTATCTAAAGAGCATGGAGGGTCATTTGTAAGAAAAACCTTTCACGAGAGAAACTTATGTAAATTTTCATTCTTTTAATAATAAATTGCATGAAGTGGCCGCGTTGGCTCAAGCTGTGGATTATTTCCCTCTTTGAGGGTTTTAACCACGTCAACAATACTGGTGTATTGATCTGTGATCTATTTGTGAGTAGCGTCCTTTAGTGTTTTGTCTGAGAAACTTACCCTGTAAATTCCTACATGGTATAAGAGCATGGACCCAAGTTTGATTCCCCTGAGTTGCATTTGAGGGGGGGTGTTGGAAGAATCACCGCACCTCTATGGAATTTGTAATTTCCACCCTAGGGATCCTAGTTACCGGTTTGGAACATTTACCAACACCTGTGGGTTTTGGTCCAAGTCCAAGACCCTTAGACTTCTCTTGGAAAGTGTTAAGTTCAAGAAAGAAGATGGTAACCTTATCTATTGTATTCTTACTAAGCTGGGACCAACCTACTCTATGTTTGATTCCACCTTCCTTTCTACAAATGAAGCCTTCATTTCTCAAGGACAATACTACAAGTCCCATTCCATTGATGCCTTTTGTAATTCTTTAATAAGAGAGAAAGAAAAACTCTTACATATTGGTCTTCTTAATCTTGGAAACTCTTCTAAGAAAGCCTTAGCCACTCAGCAGCAACCAGATTCAAAGAATCCTAAGAATCCGTATCCTAAAAAGAATGGTCCTAAACCAAACAAGGGTCCTAAGCAATTTTAGTCTCAAAATGTAAAATCATTTCAACAAAATGATAAGGCAAATAAAAAAAAAGGGAAGAAGACTTATAAACATTACCACTTTTGTAATCGAGATGGCCACTTAGAATCCAAAGGCTTTAAGAGGATGGAAGACTTGGAAGCAGCAACGAAGAAGCATAACATCCATTTGGAGCACTCTTCAACTTCAACCTCATCTTTAGGAATAACAATTTCTACATGTAGTTGTCAAGAATCTCGGTCTGGCTATGCACTAAATTTATCTTCTCATTCTCATGAGTGGCTCATTGATTCTGAATCTTCTTATCACATGGCCAATAATAAAGCCATGTATTCTTCTTTAAATGATTGTAACACAAAAAATATATATGTTGTTGATGATAGATATCTTAGTGTTGTAGGGACTAGAACTGTTCATATAGACAATGGTCAATTTAATGATGTATTACGTGTTCCAACCTTATCATGCAATCCTCTATCTGTATGTCAGATAACTCATTCACGTGAAGGTAAAATAGTTGAATTTACACCTCATGATGTTGTAATTAAGGACCTAAGAGATCCTAGATGGATTTTAGCTACTGGCATTGCTGATGATTTGACAAGGTTGTATAAGTTTAACAACTTTGGGTCATCAAATCTTCTCCCGGTATCTGTTGCTCATAACGATGAAGTGAACAAACTTTGGCATGAGTGACTTGGTCACTTAAACTATCGTGCCCTTCAAAAGCTATGTAAAGAAAATATGGTGACAGGTCTTCCGTTGGTATATTGCAAAGATGGTGTTTGTTCTGGATGTGTTCTCAGAAAACATCATCGATATAGCTTTGAAAAACATTCCCCTTGGCACACCTCAGTGCCTTTATAGCTTGTGCATAGTGATTTATGTTGTCCAATTCCAGTTGTTTCATTCTCTGGCTACAATCTTTTGTTAACTTTCATTGATAATTTCTCTAGACGCACTTGGGTATACTTCCTAAAACTCAAGAGTGAAGTATTTAACATGTTCTTGGCCTTTAATGCCTTTATTGAAAAATAATCTGGACATCAAATTCTTAAGCTAGGATCTGATAATGGCTGAGAATATGTTAACAACAAATTCATCAAATTTTGCACTGAGAATGGAATTCAAATGAAACATATTGTTCCATATACTCCACAACAAAATGGTGTAGCTGAAAGGAAGAATCACACCTTAAAGGAAATGGCTAATTGTATGCTTCAATCTAAAGGAATTAGTCTTGATTTTTGGGCAGAAGTAATTAACTGTGCAAATTACATAATAAATCGCACTCCTACTAATTTTTTAAAGAATATCACTCTAGAAGAACCATGGAGCTCAATTAAACCAGATTTAAGTCAGTTTCGTGTTTTTGGAAGTGAAGCATGGGCCCATATTCTAGATGAGAAATATAAAGCTTTAGAACCTAACAGTGAAAAATGTATTTTTGTTGGATATTCTGAAGATGTCAAAGGATATAGACTTATTCCACTTAACTCCAAAAACGTTATCATTGGAAGAGATGTAAATTTTGTTGAAAATATATTGGCCTACGAGCCTAGTTCGGTGAATGTGCCACCTCTCCCTATCCCTTCTACTTCTGAAAACATTTCTTCTTCAGATGATGACAGGGAGGATGAGAATCCTCCCCCACCTTCTAAGGATCCTCCTTCAACTCCTCAGCTTCCAAAATGGGTCTGTGCTACTTGAGATGCAGCAGGTGCTCTTGCTAGTGATCCTATAGATCAACAACGTATGTGTTCTCAGTTCGATAGAGCCTCTTCTTTACTAGCTCAAGCTTCAGCTAGTTATGATCGTGACACCTTTGCAAAAGCTTCAGGCCATCCAGATTGGGATGCAGCTACGAATGAAGAATATCATTAATTATTGGAAAATGATACATGGGATCTTGTTCCTCTACCAAAGGGAAAAAAACTTGTTAGATGCAAATGGGTTTACAAAACCAAGTATGGACAAGATGGAAAATTTGATAAACATAAAGTGCGCCTTGTTGCTAAGTGCTTTACACAAGTAGAAGGCATTGACTATACTGAAACCTTCTCCCCTGTTGCCAAAATGAACTCTATCTGCATTGTTATTTCCCTTACTACCTCTTCCAAATGGGAAGTCCATCAGATGGATGTTAAATCTGCCTTCTTGCATGGGGACTTGCATGAAGAAATCTATATGGAACAACATATTGGCTTTATACAAATAGATTCCAGTATTGTATGTCGGCTTAAGAAATCACTTTATGGTCTCAAGCAAGCCCCTCAGGCTTGGTATGCCAAAATGGATAGTTTTCTTTTAGAAACTTGCTTTTCTAGGTGTCATTCTAACAATAATGTCTACACCAAGAAAGTGGGCAAGTCTCTTATCATTCTTGTTATTTATGTTTATGATCTTATCCTTAGTGGTAGTGATCCCAAACTTATAAACCATGTGAAGTCAATCCTTAAAAAGAAGTTTGAAATGACAGACTTAGGACATTTGCATTATTTTCCTGGTCTTAACGTCTTGCAATTGAAGGAAGGTATTTCCCTCTCCCAGTCTAAGTGTGTCTGTGATCATCTACGCCATTATCAAATGGAATATTGTAAGCCAGCCCCTTCTCCCTTTCAGTCTAGAGCCAAACTTTCAGTCGCTTGTACTTCCGCTGAAGTTGATCCTACCTTATACCATCAACTTGTAGGAAAACTTTTGTATCTAACCCATACCCGTCTTGATCTTTCCTTTGTTTTTGGCCTTACTGCTCGATTTTTTAGAAACCCACATGAAAGTCATTGGAAATTAGCTAAAAGAATACTTCGTTATGTTCAAGGTACAGTTCAATTTGGGATTCATTACAATGCAAAAGCATCTCCTCTATTGGTTGGTTTCACTGATTCTGATTGGGCTAGTGACCTTGATGATCGAAAGTCTACTGCAAGTTATGTATTCACTCTTGGTTCAAGATCTATTACATGGGCTTGCAAGAAACAAAGTGTCATTTCTCTTTCTTTAGTAGAAGCAGAGTATTGTGGTGCCGTAGAAGCTAGTAAGGAAGCCCTGTGGATTTGTCAGATCTTGTCAGAGTTTGGCTTTCAGCAACAACATTCGACTACACTTTGGTGTGATAATCAAAGTGCCATTCAACTATGAAAAGATCCAATCCAACATCAGCGCAACAAACACATTGAACTGCACATGCACTTCATTAGAAATCTCATTCATGACCATGTTCTTGAAGTGCAATAGTGTTCAACAAATGATCAAGTTGTAGACATCTTTACAAAGGCTCTCAGAGATGCGAAGTTTACTAAACTTCGATGTATGGCTGGAGTTTAGGAAATTGTCACTAAGGGGGGATAGGCTCTATTGCCTCCTTCTTTCTCCTATTGTGTCATATTTGTACATCCCTTAATCCTATCCCATGTTGTTCTCAAGGGGGGACACTAGGATATTCCAACACAGGAAATAGTTAAGTATAACTTGGTCTAGTGTAGAGTTAGGTAAAGTGTGTTTCTTTACTATGTACTTTTGTAACTTACAATCCGATGGTCATGATATGTAGTGATCTAATGGTTCATTCTCTCCTCAATATTACCGACACTTGATCCATGGATTAACACACGATTGGTCCATGATCTCTATTTAAAGAGCATGGAGGGTCATTTGTAAGAAAAAGCGTTCATGAGAGAAGCTTATGTAAATTTTCATTCTTTTATTAATAGATTGCCTAAAGTGGTCGTGTTGGCTCAGGCCATGGGTTGTTTCCCTCTTTCAGGGTTTGAACCACGTCAACAATATTGGTGCATTGATCTGTGATCTATTTGTGAGCGGTGTCCTTTGGTGTTCTTTCTGAGGAACTTACCCTGTAAATTCCTACAATATTTGAATGGGGTGTTCTATTTTTTAGGATGAGATATTTCTCCTGTGATATGTGACTGCATGGATGTATTACTGATATTTGAGATTATTGTTGTTAAGCACATTTGGATGTTGCTTTAGTATGAGATTTGCCATGATATCTTGTATGAGAGGTGCATATCATGACAAAGGTTGAACATGATGTTGCTAGCATGGCTAGTTGTGAGGTAGGATGAATAATCTCCTTAGAGAGTTGTATGAGCATGATCTAGATATGACATGGATACATTGCGAGATCTAAATGGCAAAAAATCCCATATTTATAGTTGGGAGCCAAAGGGGGAGGTGCATCCACCTCATTCCCACCAATCTCATTTCAATATGTTCTAAAACCAAGCCATCCTTAGGTAAACCCTAAATATCTCTCTAGACCTATATTTGTGGTGGAGCAGTTAGGTAAAACCCCTTCTCATGAGGTGAAAAATACTACATGTGGTTTCCTAGCTACAAATTATGATCACAAAGTGCTTATTTTTCATTTCAATGGTTTTTGGCCTTCTTCATTAGATCTCAAGGAGTGGGTTCACCGGAACTGGGCTCTAGATGTCGTAGTGCATTTCTACTCAAAAGATTTTGTTATGAAACCAACTCACAAAAAGATAGAAAATATTGATAAACAACTTAGAATTCAGCCTCTTCGAGGGGGAAACCTCCTTTACATTACACAAATGAACAATTCTTGGATGATATAAATGACAATACCTCCTTTCTAGATATAGGAGTCTAACGGGTCATAATATAATCAAAGTTGACATAACAATAATAATGTAAGGGCACAACAATAACAATACTGGGCTTCTATTGGGCACAATAATAAAAATATGGGGACTACATAGGCACAGAAATATAATAAGGGGGTTGCAATAATAAAAATAAGGGGTTACACTAGTAGTACAGGGACCTAACATGCCCGTCTCCTTGAAAACTAGTTGTCCTTAAAGCTTGAGTAGTTTTGGATGCCTCTATATAAAAATAATCATCCTTCCATGTGGAATATTTAGTGGATAAGTTCTTCCGCTTGATGAGATACTTTGAAATTGATCAATTTTGATATTGTCAATTTCTTAGTTCTGTGACTGCTTCAGGTTCCAATATGATTTTACCTTCCTTGTCAATTCCCAGTAATATTGTTTTAATTGGGATCGTCTACAACTCTTGAATGAGTGTCCACCTTACTTAATCATTCTTCCAGTCATACCTTGCTTCATTTACCCAATCTGGTTGGATAATAGAAATGGCACAAAACACTGCTTCGACATCCTCATCCTTTCTTGAGAGTGCATCTACATCAACATTTTTCTTCCCTTTTTTGTAGATGATTTCAAAGTCATAACCCAATGTCTTTGTGACCCATTATTGTTGTTCTTCTAAAGATAATCTTTGTTCTAAAAATTATTTAAGATTATGATGATCCATTTTTACCTTGAAGTGTCTTCCCATTAGGTAAGGTCGCCATTTCTTAAGTGCATGCAGTATTGCCAACATTTCCTTCTCATAAATATATTTCTTGAGATGTTGCCGTAAAAATATCCAATTGACTACATCAAAATTTATTTCACTGTGCTGTTGATCTTCATGTTGTTCCATTCAATTATGCACCAAAGTGGCGTTATCCTTTAAAAGTTAGAGAACTTGTTGTTGATGCTCGATGTGATCTTTCACTTCTTGAGCATTTTTCTTCTTAATATGTCCTTCTATCTTAATAGTTTGAGGATTGGTAATTCTGGCCAATGCATTACAAGATATGGTCGGATTCATTTCTTCTTTCTCGATGTGATCTTTCACTTCTTGAACATTTTTCTTCTTGATATGTCCTTCTATCTTGAGAGTTTGAGGAGTGGTAATTCTCGCCAATGCTTTACATGATATTATGGAATTCATTTCTTCTTTCTCTAGGGTTGGTTCCTGGTGTACATCCTCTTCTTTTGATGTTTCTTGATCCTTTTCTTCCTCCTCTTCATAATCTATGTAAAATAATTTCTTCTTAGAACACTTATGACCTTTAATGTATTTTCTATCACAATTGTAACAAAGCCCTTCTTCTCTTTTTTCTTCCAATTTTTTTGGTGTAAACCTTGTATGTTGTGTAAGTCTAGGAGAAAAAACATTTCCATAATTATAGTTGTGAGTGGTGGTATTCCTTGTTTCCATAATTTCACTTTCAATTTTTCCTTCCAACCTGAATGCCTTCTCCAGTGAATCAGGTTCCCAAAGATGAATCTCATGTTGAATTTTATCCTTTAAAGTCCCTATGAAGGCATCAATTATTTACTTCTCGGGAATATCATTTACCCTTATATTCAATTTTTAGAAGTCCTTAATGTGCTTTGCCATTGAACCCGTTTGTTTGAGATTTATCAATTGCCTAAAGAAAGTGTTCCTCTTTGTATCCTTATAATGTGCTATCATTTCCACTGTGAAAATTGACCACGTCACAAGTGGTTTACGAGAACAAAGCCCTTCATGCCATAAAAATTAATCCGGTTCTAAATATAAAGATGCAATACGTACCTTTTGTAACAGCTGCACCTCATGTAGATCAAAATATTACTCCATCTGTAGTATCCAATTTAATGGATCCTTGCCATGAAACTTCCTCATATCACCTTTTCTAGATTATAGGAGCTCGATCTTGAAATGATTATAACTCTATAACTTCATATCTCCAAGTTCTAAAATTGTGTCCTACAGTAGCCGTCTGAGTCCTCTTTCTAACCCTGCAAGTCTGATCAAGATTGGATACTACAAGTAAAAGTTATGTCAAATCTCCAACGATGACCTGATTATAGACTGGTTTAGTAGAGTGAGCTTGTACGACATTCCACATGTCACTATTTCAACCTTAGGACCTGAAACTGATACACATAAATTTCAATCTAATGCTCAAAGAGAAACTTATGACGATTTTCGCAAGTTCGCCTATTTGGGATGTAATTCGGGAGCCCGTAGAAACCCTAAATGTCTTCAACTGTATCTCCAAAAATATAACAAGACATGATCTAAAATTCAAGACTGAGCTTCACCAAGTTTTTGACTCAAATGTGTTTTAATTTTAGAGTCTGGAACTTCGTAGAAAAACAATTATAGTGAAAATGCCATGATGACCTATTTTATATGGAATTTTGGAGCTTGCAAAAACCCTAACTTCCTCAGATGAGATCTCTGAAAATTTAGTGAGGCAAGATTTGAAATTCGGACCCGAGGTTCAACGAGATTTCGTCTAAAATGGGTTTGTTTGTTAACTTCTAAAACGTCGCAGAAAAATGTTATAGCAAAATTGCCACAATGACCTATTTGGAGCAGCGAAACCCTAGAATCCAAAGCTCTGATACCAACTGTTATGAAACCAAACCCACAAAAATTTAGAAAAGAGAGATAAATGACTTAGAATTCAACCTCTTCAATGGGGAAACCTCCTTTACGTTACACAAATGAACAATTCTTGGATGATATAAATGACAAGGCCTCCTTTCTATATATAGGAGTCTAAGGGGTCATAATATAATTAGAGCCAACATAACAATAATAATGTAAGGGCACAATAATAACAATAGTGGGTGCCTATGGGGCACAATAATAACAATATGGTAACTACATGGGCACACCAATATAGTAAGGGGGTTTTAGTAATAACAATAAGGGGTTACACTAGTAGTATAGGGACATAACAATTTTTTTATTGATACTTTTAAGAAATTAGAGGACCAACATAAGGTTTTTGATTAGGGACCATGGTTTTGGGGTCAATATGATCTCTCCCTTCATCCTTGGTTTAAAAATTTTAATCCTCTATCTATGTCGAATATTTCAGCTCCAGTATGGGTGAGGTTTCCCAATTTTCCCATATATATGAAACATCTCGATAACTTAGAAGATTTGGGAAATTTTTTAGGCTGCTTCATCAAAATTGACTTGAAAAGGATTATGAAAGGAATTCACACATTTATTTTCATTTTTGTTGAAGTGGACCTTATAAAAGGATTTCTAGAGAAAATCCTCCTTAAATGGGGAAATAGGGTTTATTCCCAATAGGTGGATTACGAAAATTTGACTTTTTGTTGTAGATCTTACCAGTAGCCTAGACATTTACAAAATGTTGGCCCATATTCACAAGGCACCTCTTTGCACCTTGAATCCAAGTAGAAAAATTGTGGATTTCAATGTCCAAAAACACCCAATGGTTCTAAGTTCATTGTGGCTCACATGTCAATTAATTATCAGAAATAGACGACTCTTAATGCCATCGTTGCTCCTGCAGCCCCAACTCAAACTCATGATATGCCATCTTAACCATCAGGGGAGGACGCTCACCCATCAATTTTTACGGGCCAAAATTCAACCATAATTTTGGCATTTGCAAAGAGTGGGAAAAAAAACACCCATGAATTAGACCTTTTGGATAGTGACAAGGAGCCAGCAAATATGGATGAGCACTTGGCAATGGAAACATCTCATGGAAAGGAAGTGCTTATATAAGACAATTTCTCACATTAGATAGACGTTCGGAAGAGGAAAGGAAAGAAAGATAAACTAAGGTATAATCCTTGAGCCTAAATCTAAGATGGAGAAATGTGATGTTGTGTAATGTGATTAGGAGAAGATTGATGTACTATGATGTGATGTAATTCATATTTGATGGATTAATAAAATTGATAAATATATATATATATATATAATATATATATATATAATATATATAATATATATAATGCAATATTTCTATACACATGTTGTTGTAAGTACTAAATGTTATATAGATTAAGATATATCTAATTCAAAATTTTATATATTATTTACTATTATTTTATTTCAATTTTTTTATATTTGTTATTAATTATTTATAATAATAAGTTACGAAACAATAAATTTTATATATGTTGAGATATACTTTTACATATGTTGAAATATACTTGAACGAAAAGTCTATATATTCTATTATTCGATCCAAAATTTGTATTCGAAATCCAAAATTTAAAATTGGTTATTAATTATTATTATTTTAATTCAAAATTTATATTTTTTGTCATTAATTATTATTGCTACAAAAAATAATATAGAATGTTTGTTCAAAAATATTTAGAAATGATTAAAATTGTAGATTTAAATCTTTGGCTTATACAACTTAAATATTATAAATTATCCAAATATAACTTTTTGAGACTCTTAGTGTATTTATAGTTGTTAAATATTGTTTAGAAATGATTAAAATTGTAGATATATATCTTTGGCTTATATCATTTAAATATTATAAATTCACTAAATATAAATTCTTGAGACTCTTAGTGTACTTATAGATTTGGATCAGATTTAATAGTTCATATAAATTAGAATATATTTCACCTACAAATTTTAAGAATCCTAAACTTTGTTATTAATTATTACTCTAGTTTTATTTTTCTAGAATTTGTTATTATTAATTTTTTTCCCTTGGAAAAAAGTTGTAATTTCTATTAATATATAAGAAATTACATTTTGTAGATGCTAGAGCATATGCAGATGGAGGCAGAGTTGCCTATCGAGTTCAAAAGTAGACAAAAAAGTTCAGTTACGTATCTCCACGTAGGAAGTCTTGGTAACGGTTCATATTGTTCCTATGCCAGCTCTCTTATAGAGAGAAAAACTAAATCAAAATTTGTATTTTGTCTCTTTTCAGAGAGAGAATTTAAGTATCAAAATCGGTACCATATGTCCTGTGTAGTTCATGAAGTGCAGAAAATATAAATAACATAATATATACAAAGTTGAGCAAAATAAAGGGCCTATAGCCCATTTTCTCTAAGTTCCACAAATGGTCTATGACAGTGTTGGTGGAAAATCCCATCAATCTCTTCCTGTATCAGCCAGTCATCGCTCTGTTTAAGCGCTACCTCTCTGGAAAGGTAGTCTGCCACCAACTTTCGCTCCCTGTAAATGTGGCGACAGGAAAATGAGTCAAAAGTAGATATCAATCTATGAGCCTCTTCTAATATATGCCTCAATGAATATGCATTGCAGTGAGATGCTCTATTTAACCAGTTGTAAACGATTTTGGAATCACCAAATAGTTGAAGATGTCTTCAATGCTTTTCTAATGCGAAATGTATGAGATGTTTTGTAGTGCATAGTTCAACATAATTGTTTGTTCCCCTGCCTAATCTCATTTGAATTTTGAAATAATGAGTTTCATTTAGATAAAGTATGGCACCACCACCACATCTCGCCTCCTGAGCAGAACCATCAAAGTATGCCCACAATATTTATTTGTTAATGATTTTAGGCTTAATAATACGAGGAGAGGTATTGGAGTCCTCCTCAGGTAGAAGATCAAAATCTGCCATAGTTTTGGTCATGATAGCGGGCCAATGGGGTATCTTGTGGTTAAATATAGATTGATTTCTTGTAATCCATAGTGACTAGAAAATACGAAGAGGCATGTTACTGGATTTTCCATTTTGATTTTCACACCATATGCTCTAGGTGTCCATAATGTTATGGCCATGCAAGATTTTTAATCTTGGATAGTGAGCAATAATGGTGTTCCAATGCTCCTTGGTGATGGGGCAGTTAAGGAAGAGATGTTTAGTACTGTCATCATCATTATGACACAATTGACACCAGAAAGGGCCATGGAAAGATCTTTTCATCAAATTAAGACCCGTTGGAAAATTGTCAAACAAAATATTGCACATAAGTAAACGGGTTCGAGGGGCAGCTTTGTGTTTCCAGAGTAATTTCCTTGTGAGGTTGATATCCTGGGGTTTGAATGGATCCATGAATATAATATAACCCTCCTTGGGTGAGTATGATCTGTGTTTGGTAAAAGCCTATATAATCTCATTCGGACCTTCTCTTAGCCGAATATGAGCCTGGGTAAGAGCTTCCATGTAGTCATGCCAGACTTGGTGCCATTGAAAACGAATGTCCAGATCGAGTGTTGTTTTCCAGGCTTGCTGTAGTAAGGTAGAGTTGTTGTTGTCTCCAATATCCCTGATGTGAGTGATATCCCTACTATGTAAGTACCGTAACAACTCTATAGGAAACCTTTGAACATTGCCACAACCAATCCATGGCTTCGTGCCAATACGAATAGCATTTCCCTCCTTGATTCTCTAAGTAACACCCTCCTAGATGAGTGGAATAGAATTTATTACTGCCTTCCATATATTGGATGCATTGTTGTTTACTCTATGTTGTTATCTGAACCAGTCCATAAGATTCATAGGCCAAATATATTTTGTATGTGCAACCCGGGACCAGAGGCTATTTGTTGTGATAAGTTGCCAGCCGAGCTTAGCCGCCAGAGCTTTGGAGAATAATTCTAGCCTTTTAATTCCCCATCCTCCCCATTTCTTGGGCTTTTCTATCATCTCCCATTTGACCCAGGAAAATAACTTGCCTGGTTGGTTGCCCTTCCATAGAAATATGCAGCATAAGTTTTGAAGTATGCTCAATATAACCCTCAATATCCAGGCAAGGGTCATCTAAAAGACAGGAGTAGCTTTGATCAAAACTTTTATAAGGACTAATTTTCCTGCATGGGAGAGGTATTTATAGTACTAAACATGTAGTTGCTTTTCCACTTTTTCAATGAGCCAATTCCAATCTGTGATCTTTTATCCATGAGGCTTAAGCCTAAAGCCTAGATATTTTAGACCATCTTCCAAATTCTGTAATGTGAAGGGGAAGCACTGAGTGGTGAACACAATCTCATGTTGTTGGCAACCAAAGGCTGTAAGTGTAGACTTGTTGTTATTTATAATCATCCATGTTGCCTGCTGAAAGAGATTGAAAATGTTCTGTAGGGCTGTGGTATCACAAATACTAGCATTTAAAAAAATGAGCACGTCATCAACAAATAGAAGGTGGGTAAGTATGTAGTTCTCAGTGATCTGGATACCAGCCAATTAACTCCTGTTACGAGCTGTTATGATACCTCTACTTAATCCTTCCATGATTAGTAGAAAAAGTAAAGGGGGGAGTGGACATCTCTGCCTGAGACCCCTCTCTGAAAGGAAAAATGGTGTGGCCTCCCCATTTAATAAAAAACTATAAGATACATCCATAATACAACACATAATCTATTTAATATATGCATAAGAAAAACCAAGATGAGTCAGCAACAGTGTAATATAAAGCCAATTTGTTCTGTCAAAAGCTTTAGATAGGTCCACCTTGAAAATCATGCCTTTTAGTTTCCTCATCTAGACTAAATGGAGGAGTTCCTGAGCCGTGGCAATGGCCTCATGTATCTATATGTGCTAAAGGAAAGTGAAATTTTCAGAGGATATGTGGCTGTATACTATAGGTTTCAGCTGATTGGCGATGATATTGTACAGACAGTTGCAAAGGGATATGGGTCTAAAATCATTGAAGGAGAAAGGATGGTTGGATTTCAGGATAAGGGCTATGAAGGTGTATTTGATGGCAAATGATTTTCTTCCCCTCCTTTTGAAGTCCTCCACAATTTTGAGCAGGTCATCCCCCAGGATTTCAAAGAATGCTATATAGAACTCGATAGTCCACCCATTTGGGTCGGGACTCTTGTCTTTCTTAAAAAAATTTATAGTTGCCTCAAGCTCTTCCTTTGACACTTCCTTCATCAGGTCCTCCGCATCCTCTTGTTCCACAAATCTAGGAAAGTGTTCAGCAATCCACATGATTTCCATAATATTTGCAGTCCTAGGAGCCTTGTATATTCTTTTAAAGTGCTCAGTGGCTAGACAAGCCAGGTCCCGTTGTGATGTTACTGATTGTCCTTGATAATTTTGAAGTTCCCAAATAGTATTTATGGTTTTCCTACCATTGGCAAATTTATGGTAGAATTTTGTATTATCATCAACTTCAGTGAGCCAAATAGCCCTGCTCCTGAGTCTCTAGCTCCCCTCCCTTTCCTTCAGAATTTGAAATCACTTCGTGATAAGGGAGGTATAGTGTCCTTTACATTATTATGATATGAAAGTGCCATCCGAAGAGTCCTCATGTGTGGCAATCGCCAACTCTGCTTCCCGTAGAGTGTTGTCATCACTCTTCCTCTTATGATGTGCCAAGATTTAGGAGATCCCCTTCAGTTCCTTTAGTTTGCAGATGAATCCCTCAGTATGGTATAGGGTTGGACTATCAGAATTCAATAACCATTTGAATGTAAGAAGGGTCCTTGAGCCAAGAGGCATTGAATTTGAAAGGGCCTTTTGTTCTCTGATTTATATCTTCTAGCTCCATGAAAATTGGCCAATGATCAGAGATGCCTCCAGTACCAACCCATTATCTGATACGAGGATGTGTGTTTAAGAATGCTTCTTTAATGAGATATATGTCCAACCTCCTAGACAAACAATGATCTCCACTACGATTATTTGTCCAAGTATGTTGTATCCTGGCAGATGGGATGTCCACTCATTGATGCTCCTCCAGTAAGGTTGATATTATATTAGTTAATCCATCTACTTGAGCCAAGTGTCCCCAAGATTCACTGAAACCCAAAAAGAAATTTAAATCCCCTCCAAGTATGATATTGTCTGCCTGTAGAAACTCTGAGTCTTATAGGCATCTCCAGAAATTTTCCCTATCCATACAAGGTCCATATACATTCATAATATAGACTTCTATATCCAATGAAGAGGCATATATATCCGCACCAATATTTCCCCTACCTCCCCAAATATTCTTGAGATCTACAGATTTGTTACATAAACCAATAGCAATGCCCCCTAATCTTCCAGTCACATCCAGGGCATGGAAAGTCCAATTCAGCATTGATGAATTAAGGATGGAAATAAGGGTTTCAGCCGAACATAGGGTTTCTTGTAAAAAAATAATGTCCACTAGATTCGAAGTAAGAAGTCTTCTGAGTGCTAGTTTTTTTAGGAGGGCTAGCAATCCCTCTATAATTGAAGGAACGAAACTTCATGGAGGCTGAGGGAGAGTGCCATTCCTTGTTCCAAGGGCCCTATATATGGCTTGTTGTCACCCAAGGAGAACCTCTTCACCCGCAGTGTGTCTGGCTCTAGTGAGATGAGATGGGTGACCGTTGGTGGGATTATGAGAGGTTGAGGTAACCTCCAGATCCAAACCAATCGCATCACACGCTCTATCCCTCGATCTGGAGTGAAGAGAGTATCGAGGGGATATAGAGGGAGAGGGGAAGGGTATCGAGGGTAGGGAGGATGAAGTTAGTGATGGGTGATAGGGGGCAATGATAGGAGGTGGGAGGGGAAGAGTGCAATGAAGGGAGGAGGGAGGAGTTCGACCCCGGGCGCCTAAAAAAGCTTGCTCCAAAGAGGCACTGGAGGCTAGTGTTATTATTAATTGTTATACAATAGGTAAATTTTAAACTATTAAAATATTATATATTATATAAAACACTTGCATTTTCTTAATAAATATTATTAATTATTAATTGGTTATTAATT